>DWUN01000470.1:0-22564 GCA_018249975.1 Passova gellias
TAAGACATTCTCTATTTTATGATTTTAATTGCTGTATTTTGCGTTAGTGATCCAATAAATAAATAAATAAATAAATATGCCAAACATCTAAAGTCAAGATTCTCACGTCACTCGTCCGTCACAACAGCTAGGAAGTGTGAAAGTCATAAAGCTGAGTGCAACGACCTCATTGCAGACCCTACCCAAGGTCGTGCTAGTAAAATGTTTATGGTCTATAAAAGCTCCGTCTGAACTGTGTCTGTGTGTCAAGGACTCGAGACAAATACTATTGACCGTTTATAACGAAATATTTACGTTGTCTTTATGAAACCCTTGTTAAGATAATGGGAACAGATGTTTCTTTGCGGTTTTTTACTTTCTGACGGTTATAGGCCATTTCTAATTCTATGCCGAATCTGTATGAAAAAAATAATACATTTTATTTTAACAGTTTACTGTTAAGCATAGGTACTGTCAGATCCTTATAAACATGTTCTTATAATATACTAGGTAACATGCCTTAAAATATGCTAAGAGCATTTGTATGGATCGTAAGTAATAAGAATTATTTAAGAAGAATAAGAATTCATGTCAGTAAGGAAAGGGTCCCGAAATTATCCATAAAATGGCGGCAGTTCGCAAAGAAAAGCAATATTGGATACGCAAGTGTCTAATGACAATTTGATGCCGACGGAGTGGGGCGCTCGTAAAAAATCACTAGAAATGATCTAATTTTGATTAAAAAATCACGCGATCTCACCCTAAGCGTATACAGGCTCAAACTTCGGAATGATTTAAAAGTTTTAATAAAGGAATTCTAGTGAAATGACATTATACTTTCAAATTAGGAGTGAAAATTTAATTTAAAAGAGAGACAACTCGCCGCTCTAGGGGCGAATGAGATCCGGCATCGTAAAAATGTACAAGCTCTTCTTTCACAGAGTTTCTTTTCAGACTGCAAAATTTATGCCGTTTAAATCTCTCCGAGGAAAATTAGAAGGGGCCTGTATTTATTAAAGGAGATGGTTCGCACTCGTTAGAGGAATTTTAATCGGTGAAGTTTTCCTTATGAATGCGGCATTCGGCCGGAGTTTCGAGTTATCTTTTATTAGATTTTAGGGCTTCTAATTAGGGTCGTTGAATGTGCGGGAATGAAATCTTAAACGCGGTCTCGTAGTATCGTTTTTGTGGACGTAACGCGTTACCGCCCGGGACATGACTGCCAACGTCTGTCACAGCCGATAACTGTTGCAAGCGGTACTTTATTCAATTATACCCAATTATTTACATTAAATGTTACTAAAACTATTTACGAGTTGTAATATTGGTCATGAAGGCAGTAAGAAATGTTGTAATTTTCGATCTTTCCACGAATTGCGTGGGTACATATGACCTCTTTATATGCGAAGTGATTGTTAAATGTTAGTACAAAACAGAAATCCAAGTTCGTAATTAGATGACGCACAAACACTCAAAGCACCCTAACGCCGCCCCGTACTTGAATACATGAATGCGATATGGTGTTATAATTTCTCGTAAAACGAGCGCCCGCACAAGCCCAGCCCCGTTTCAAAGCATTTTCATGTATCGCTAATTAAAATACGCTGTCGCCACTGTAACGAGCCCGCGGTCGCTTTATACACTCCGAAATTATTATTTTCCACCTTATGAAATTTTAATTTTGTCTACCTATCATTTTCAATATAAAATCCCGGAGTGCAAAGAACGGAAATTAGAAACCCGCACACGAAGCCTTGATCACTTCGACATTTTTATGTAATTAATGCGCTCTTTTTAAAAGCATTTTAGTGTTAAATGTGCAGAGGCATTCATATATTATGTACAGTGAAATAGTTATGACACTGTTTTAATTATTCCACCTGATGATAATACTTTAAAAGTAAAAATTATTATTATTAAAGTAGTCTGCTAACTGTAGACGTTTTAAACATAATCTTAAAACACGCTTACGGGAAGCAAATGTTTATTGCAAAGTGTAGAAAATAGTAAATTATCTGTCCACTTAAGCAACGTCAAATAGGAAAGCCTTAGATTTGTAGCCGCTAGGAGCAAATTTTCTATATACAAGTGATTATTATCGTTGCGTCATATTTGCAGCAGGAAGGTGTGATAAAGAAACCTCTAAGCCTCCTACAGCTCAAAGAAGCAAGTGGACATTGATTCCTTGCAGGGAGATTTTATTGGATTGTAATAATATACCTGTCTTGTGCAAATAGCTACCTATATAGTTGTATTTCTTTAGGAAACATGTTTTTTCCAACATACTACTGTAACATAAACATCAGTAACCAAACTGAACGCAGAACTAGCGAGCTGTAGACTCCGTGGAATATTTACTGAGCAATTAAATACTTAATGGTTCATTCACACTGCAGTAACGTGTCTTTATGACCTATTAACAAACCGTTTGTCCATAAAATTGACACAAGTCAACCAGTAAAACTCAGTCACAGGTATTTAAGCAAACGATTTATTAGTCGTGCTGTGCCAGTACAAAACTCGACACTTTTGCTAAGACGGTTTACTTTACCTATGTTTATTACATTACAGTATTTATGGTGATATATGGTGGTATATTAAAATAATTAAATTAATTTAAATTACATATTTAAAAAAAGCACATAATAATGACACACGGATTTAAATTACATTTTAATATTTTCAGGGTACAAAGTAAACAGCGGCAAGTAGTTATGTCCGCCAAGTGGTATCAGTTGGTAGTATAACCTAGTGTGATGGTATAATAAAAATAATAATGAAAACAAAGTAAGTACCTATCCTAATTTTAACCGCTGCTTAAAATTGTAGTAAAATGCTTCTTCATCGAGACTTTGATATAAGAAAACATTCCATTAATATAAAAAAAAATCCAATTATTATTTTTAAATATATTAACTATTTAACATAAACATACATTCTTATTTATAAAACGCTCAAAATGAAGTTTTTATTAAGCTCACATCACCAACGTTAATAAAATACCCTGAATAGGTACCATAGGTAGATAAAATAATGTTGAATCCCATAATTTAGGTACAAAAAAAGAACGTAATTCTTTACAAAGACAATTAAATCACGCTTTAAATTATAAACAGTAAGTTCACTACTTTAGAAACAGTCATTAGTGCCATATTAAAAGTGATTAATTATTCTGTTTATGTTATTCGAGTCCGTATTATCTGTCTTTATGTTTAATTATAATATGTCAAATAAATGATTTACATTATAATATTGTAGGGAATTAATCTCAAATTCGGTTTATTAACAATGAAATATTTTATTAGCACACAAAAATGCTATTAAAAGCATTTTGTACAATGTAGGGTATTTTAAACGTGAATATTTAATTCGTCATCTTTTGAATAAAATTTAATTTTATACACAATCGGGCTTTTGAAAATATACCTAAACACTATTATACGTTAGTGTTAAATGTTAAACAGAGAAAAAATTATTTTTTATTTTATTCTAATTACAGTTATTATTTATAAGTTTTATTGTACAAAATGGAACATTTAATGAAGTATTTGTATCTATGTGATTCTTTAACAAATTAATACGCTTAAGTTAATACCACATTAGGTAAAATTAAGAGCCCAATTTAAATAATTTTAATTGTTCTCTTTAGAGAAATGTTATAACACTTATAATAAGACATTAGGTAAATGTTACGCTACCGTTAAATAATGCACATTATTGTTCCAAGAAGTGCTTGTTAAATAAAAGTCGACACAGTTCACCTAATTACGTATCTATACCCTAGAATACTTAGTTCTTAACACATAAAAATATCAAACATCCGATATACGTATGTATAGGGATTACGCATTGTGTATTGTGTAGGCCTCAAAAATATGTAATTGAAATTAAAAGGCTAATCACTAGTAGGTATGTATCTACTACTATTATTCAATTGTATTTTTGATAAATCAATGAGAGTAATTTCTTGTAATGAATTGAGGATATCCATGTAAATGTTTTCGCAATACATGAGCCGTCGACCAATACATTTATTACCCTTTTACAATTCATGCTCAAAACAATGGACTTTTATTGAATGTTCTTTCTAACAACATACGGTTTCGGCTCTTGGACCTTTCGTTACATTCAATAAGTACAAACCAAGTATCATTTGGTCTGTTTTTTCGGTACTAATAAAAATTACAGGCACCATTGCAATTTAGCAAACCGCCGATACATTCATTGAATTGTTATTGTACAAGGCATAGAGCTTGGGGATAGCGGCTTTAGAAATACGGTCGGACGGCCCCATAACGAATGGGAATGACCCCATTAGGGCACCTTTTAACGTATTAAATCGAAACTTATCGGCGGACCTGTCGACGGCCTGACCCAGGGGTTAGGCTTATCAGGGATACCACTCACTTCGGTGAGCGGAGCACTGCGAGGGATAGATGGCATTCCACATTTATATTTGAAACATACCCAAATGTATGGCATAATGGAGCACTGAGCACATACACTCGACTTCGGTTTGCATTAAAGTACGTTATTTTTGTATGTGGGTTTAAATTAAAGCTTTTTTGTTTTAATGTAAACGAAAAGAGGTAAAAAAAATTGTCAGGACCGTAGCCAGTTTCAAAGCTTAGCCTTTGCCTACACTCTATCAGCATAAAACATTTTAAACTTAACAAAATAAATAAGAAATAATGCTCGCATTCAAATGAGAGAAACATATTTATTTATATCATAAATTTGTTATGTGTAGGTAATATTAACGACAAACTTCTTTACAGATATATTTTTACAGTAACAAATATGAATACTGTTTTTATCTACGTAGCCTCTTATTATGCCCGTAATTTAAAGGTAAAATATTATAGTGAAGGTTGATGGTGGGATGGTTAGGTGATAATATAGATAACACTCATGTCGTGGATTAGAACAAGGCAAGCCTATACCTTTAGCAGTGGGTATTGCATAATACATATGCTTAAACGTTGAAAGTAGGCTTGTAGATACTTTTAAGTCAAAGGTTTATTTTGTAATATATTTTCTATTGAGAACCAAACGCTTAAAGTACATTTTTAACATAACTTAAGAAGCCTTCAATGGTTCATATCTAGAGTGGTTTAACAGCGTAGAGGCCTTCGATATAACGTAGTTCACACATGTACGACGAGATGGAGCTAGCATAAACAAAATTTACAATGCTTTTTCAATAAACATAAGTAGATTCTAATATTATGTTAATAACTAATCGATTACATTTAAAGTTAAAAACAAAACTAAAGAATCTTTATACGTCATTTTTATATACTTTCTCTGTTTTTTTTATTATATTAGTTCTGTATACAAATGTTTTATGTAGTATAAATTAAATTTAAGCTACCTAAGAAATACCAACTAAGTTCCCCGTCAAATGCAACCTAGGGCTCTTCAAGGTCTATTCGTAGGCGTTTTCTAAGAAGGCGTGATCTATCTTAGGGCGTATCTTTGATTCCCATAAGTGAACTGCACACTACCTTAAGTTATCATTAAAAGCTAACTTTAATTAAATTGTCGGAACACCAGAACCAGAGTAAAGCATAATATAGATTTTGGGATTGCATCCCAAAATACACTACTGACGACGCTCATATAGATACACAGAGGGTAAAACATGCACAATGCAACTCATACATTCCACTTAGCACCCGCGTTCACACACCGCCCCTATCACACAGTCGCCATTTCACATCACTGCTAAATTGGCACCTCATAAATTCTTCTGTTTAATTTAATCAACACCCGCGTAATTCGTCTGTACGACGGCACCGACCAGTGGTTCATGAACCCTGATACTTCATACATATAACTCTCGTGCGATAAAAAATAAAAACAAGCAAGGAATTGTAACAATTCATGTTATATTGGCTTAAGGTCATCGTATAATTGTGAAATAATGTGAGAACATCACTGCTTCGTTAAAGTCGCACTTGAGTCATTTAATTTGATTAAATATTAAAGGATGATGCTTAATATAAGTACCTATTTTATGAGCGTTAGTTACACATTATAATATTAATAAAACTTCTATATTTATTATATATTATGTACTAAAATGAAGTTGATTCTAATTAACTTACAGAGATTTTATTTGCATAAAAAATTTAGAAATTCCCACTGCCGATCCAATTAAATATATTGCTAACCATAATGTCTACCTACGTACTGTAAATAAAAAAAGTAAAAACCCTGTTGTAATGGTCAATGACATATCAGTAATATTTCGTATTTAATGAAACATAATATATAGATTTACTTCAAACAAAAACATCATTACGAATTGAAATTCAAAATGGCGTCACGATCAGTAGGGTGAGACCCTCACGAACCGTCGGAATCGTTATTTATAATCCGCGAGAGTTATTATTCCCACTACCATTAAAGATGACAAGATAATGTATATGTTATTACAGAAATATGAAAATTATTAGTACTCTTAATTTCGAACTAAGTTGCAAAGAATTTTGTCTTGAACATAACTCGAGAATTACATGGATATAATTTTTTAAAATTTTTGTTAGGTACAAAACCCATAGGTATGAGCGCAAATATTATGGCTGTAACTTTTTATAATTGATGACATTTTAAATTTTTAGGTTACATTCAGTTATCATAACGTTTCTAATTATGTAGACTTAGATACTTACAGCGTACCACAGGTAGATACTGCAAAGGTAATGTAATTTTCTTCATTTTGACTGGACTCTTGGTCTGGTAGGTCAAGACCCTGGCTGGTAAGCTGGAGGTCGGGGGTTCGATGTCTAGGTGTAACAAAAAAATATATATTTACCTAATAGCTACACATATAGTAAGTAGGAGTATATAATATAATTATGTATATTTATCAGCTGTCCGGTTATCGGATTACAGACATTTCATTGCCTAATTTCGAATCAGATAACCGCGAGTGGAATTGCTCTCAATTATTATTATTTTTCTAGCGCATTATCGTCAGTATAACGAAAAGTATTTGTTTAATACATTATAAACAGTAAATAAAGCCACTAAGGCAACAGAGAAGCGTTTAAACGTAGTAATGAGCGCGGGCAGCGAAGAGGAACGCAATGTCTGAGAGGTTGATACTTCCGCGCCATTTGGCTCTTTGTTACCCTGCGCGATGTCGCAGGCACGCGCGCCACAACATGGACTGGTGTTTGTTATGTCTTTGCTTTAATACAAATAATTGGTTGATTTTAATAAAATCATCGTGTTTTGTTGCTGAAATATATAATAAACCGATTAAATTGAATGCTTCGAACGCTGCAATATCTCTGAAGTAAAAAGACATTTGACTCGTTGCGCTGCTTGATAACGCGTAGGTATTAGTGAATCATAGTTTTTATTATGGTGAAATATGTTTTAATTAAAGGGACTCTTTGGAAAAAGTCTCTTAGGCTGTTGGTTTTGTAAAAATAAAATAAAATTTAAATGAATTTCATATTTACTTGTGAATAATCATTTATTATGCTTGTAATTTTATTGTATCTAAGTAAATATGTGTTTAAGCAGTAGTACGTATTTAAGGAAATACTAACCACATTAAATCCGTAAAGACATCGGTACGTACAAGAAAAATATAGGTATGTTTGAATATAGGTACGTTGATTCTAATTAATGCGTTGCATAAATTAACTGTGGTTTTAAAATATTGCCAAATCTCTTGTTATAAAGTTTATAGTAGCATATATATCTGCTGTAAGTAGACAGATGATTCCCATTAAAATAATTTAGTTCTTACAATATTTTTAATAAAATGAGATTCCGTATTGATTTTAAAATATTTAGGTATATTTTTAACTCAATTTTAAATATACTCAAGCTGCTTTGGAATATAATGTATATATAGATAAGGAATTTAAATTTATTTAATGATAATTTTTTTACAAAACATCTACTATAAATATTTTTAACAATCACGAAGCAATATAGATATCCATATTATACATATTTAGAAGTAATTTATTTATATATAAGTAAGTATAAATACCTACACCTACCTACTACTACCTACCTGGGGAGGTAGTAGAACTTGGTTGTCGGTACACGCGGATACCAGAGGCGACCATTTCAGTCCTCAAGAGTAGTGATGCATCTGTGACAGGCCTCTGATAAGGCGGATACTAACAAATACTAACTGCACTTACATTAACAAATAGTAATTAGACTATTGTTACTAACAGTACTATTCCTGCAGTCCTGTTACTAACGAATACTGACCAGCTAAGTCTTATTAATATAACACCTATTGACTGAATTCACACTAACAGTCCTATCCCTACAGCCCTATTAGAGGTCGGTTGCAGATATCCATAGGCGGTAGTGGCCACTTGTGACTGCTGCCAGCTCGTTCGCTACTCTCCTTAGGTAAAAAAACAATCGTTATTATGGTGCTAAGCAAGGTCTATTTTACATTATAATTTAACAAGTATCTATTAGGTAAAATCTTGAGACAAGCAGCTTAAAGCATTTTATATCTATTTTAGTGCATGGTTCAATAGTAATAATTCTAACTGGTGGCAAGCCCGTGCAAGGCTGAACAAAGCGCTCAGCGAAGCGAATCCCGGCTTATTTATCACCGCGATATCTGACGCAGTAAAAATGTCAACGTTCGCCCGATACTCGCTTGCCTATCGCGCTTCTTTCGCCGTCGGTACAACCTCGCCTCTATCATGAATTACATGGCATGGACTATTTGGATGCTTGCTACAATCTTGATATTTTCGCTTTGATAAATATATATTTTTTTGTCTTAACAATTACATAGGAATAGCTATCTTATAGTAAATTAAAGTAGCGTTTTCAAAAACCAGGTTGTTACTACTTTTTCTTTCGTGTCTAAGTTTAACTTAGTTTATATTCACAGAAACCTGAGCGTGCTGTCTGTGTTAGATTTAAATATGTGAAAACGTATCTTGTTACCCAATTTACGTTAAACTCGCGTTACGCGGCTTAAAAAATCATTATGTGAATAAATTTAATTAAACAGATTATAAACATGACATAAGGAAATTAACGGTATTTTATATTGAAATATCTACGCGATGGAGTGCGTAAAAATGATGATTTATTAAAGGAAAAAAAAACTGTATAATTGTTATACGGAAACCGTAAATATTACAATTTATTAGGTTTTCTCTTGCTTATTGGGTTAGAAACTAGCAGACAGTATCGACTAACGTATTATGTTTATTCGCTTTTGAGGATATAACCAATAGAATCACTCTCATTACAAACCAATAAATATAAAATAATTACTGCACTTTGCTGTACCTGACCACCCTTATTGTTAGCTATAAATGGGTACTTTGTCATGTAGGTTTTTACAATACAATAAATATAGATATACGAGTATTGCTTAATTAATGAACGCCCTGCAAGGTGGAACGGAATTAAAATTCATAAGTAATTAGCGTGGGGCGTGTGAGGACTGATGTAAACTAATTACAGTTTAAGCCACCAACCAATTACAGTTGCTGATTTATCAATGTTGGCAGATCAAATAATTAAAAACGCGCTGGTAGGTTGCTTGGTGATAAACCAAGATGGTATGCATGCAATTCGGCCATAATATTTTGTTCTGTACGAACACCGTATTTGATATTCAATTCAATTGAACAGGCTCTGCCTAGTTTGGAAACAGATGATCGTGTGTAAAGATGTCCTAATATGTTACTATGTATTAAAAAATATATTTAAAACACTCCCGTAGATGTCGCGGTATTGGAGGTTTTTTAGGCGTTCGCATTCCATGTGGAAATAACACAAACAAACATCGATACAAAGTTATATGCATTCGTTTTTCAATCACACTAAAATTTTATAGCCATTTCGTGACGTACCAACTAAATTCGCGGATTTTTTAAAAACTAAATCTGCCTCCGATATTGATAAAATAATACTATTGTGGAAGATATGTATGCATATTTTTTGTAAAACGTGCTGTTCATATGTCATAAATGTAAATGTTTACACACGTATATCCAATTCCTTCTATCCAAAATTCATCTACGTTCTATCACTAACGTAAAATCGATGAGAATTCAGAAGTACTAAAACAACTCAGCTGTTGAGTGTCGACCGTGAAATACATGATCTAACATAATACGGACACTTAGAGTTATCTATATCTTTTTAGCGTATCTTTAAACACCAATAAACTATTGATAGAGAAAAACCAAACATTTTTACAGGGTTTATTTATGTATACGATTTAAGTAGATTTTTATACCTACTCCTTATTACCAGCACCCAAACACCATTAAACCATACGTTATTGCGAGCGCAGCGTGCAATATCTCCACACATGTTTATGAGTTGATACTAATTGACGTCACAGCGAGAGATCTGATGAATGCTGATGTGTTCAGCAACGGTCCAACATAACGTACGTATGTAAATGTATTTATGTATCAGTAACTGTCATATCCATTTGAAAGGCATTTCACAGTTAATTTTCATAAATAGGTAGAGTATGTTATAAGAAACGAATGTTAAGGCCTAGTGTTAAGGTCTGCTACTGTTAGGCGTCATTGCTTTAAGGAGCTTACAAAATAATACATAATATTAATTAATGAAACTTTTTTTCAAAATGTTTTTATGAAAAAAATATTAACAATAATATATATTTCTACAATAAAACAATATGTATTAAAAATGATGTTAGATTATAAAAGGGTTATTTTATGCAGTATTTCTTACACAACATACGTAGTGTTACTTCCAATTTATTTTACTAAAAGCTTTACGATACACCCGACGTGTAAACTGAGCAAAACGTAAAACGATACGCTTCGAATAATTTCAAGGTCTATTGAATTCTTTATACAGAAATAATAAAGTTCCTCGACTTATTTAAAAAAGAAGATTGACTCTTATCGGCGCGCATTTCGCCACATTGCCTCTTACTTAAATTAATGGCACTTAATAATGAAAATAAATCAACTCGACCTATATTATGCGTTTCATACCTTAGCCGACTTCGTCCATCAAGTAGTCCATCCATACCTACACTACATGCATGCAGTCTATATACTACATGCAAGCGTATACACCTTCTTTCTTCTGATATGCCGTGATGTTATGCACTGGCTAAGTATTTGATATTTCGTTCAAAACTGGCAATATTAAGGCTATACATCCAAATTTGTAGATATGTAATATGTGTGTTAATAATTTCCAGAAGCCTTGGCAATGAGACAATAAGCGATAGTATAAATACATATTATTGAGAATAGTTTATCGCCTCTGAGTTTCGTTATTTCATCCACAAGATTGCGTTTTCAAGACCCACAATTCATTTTGTATCTAATGTATAGTTCAATTTTATTACATTATTATTACGTATTAGTTTTTTCACACTGTAATATTCCACTGCTGAACATGGCTCTTCTCTCATAGGGCCAAGTACGCTTGTGAATTAACTTTATAAAGACAGTGATGCGTGCCAGGATTTCGATCCAGACCATCATAGTGAAGACTGAAATTCGAAGCTCTTGGCTATAATTGCTTCTATTATTAACAATTAACTAACATATTAATGTTTGGAGGTGAAGTAATGTACCTAGTCTGTTAAACACGGTCGTTGTTATTACTACAATATGTATGCTATCGTGAAATTAAGCAACGAGTGGTAGGTAAACACGGCTTATGAGCGCCTTGAATTGAAATGTGTGAAATAAACCGACCGTTAGATACCTACTTAATCAAAGGTCGATCTGAAATATATATTCGTATCGTTAAAATTGCACTTAACTACGTCAATGTAAAGTATGATAGCTGATTAATTTAAATATGCTATAGTTATCATCGTTAACCCCAATAATAATTATATTCGTTATGTTATCGTTTTTTACTTACCTACTACGACTATAAAACTTTAAATTAATATAACGCTGACAATGTCTATTTCTCATCATTTATTACCAAAAATAAATTAGCAGGTAAGTACCTACTTAACATTTATACATTTCTTTATTCAAAAAAGTCCCTGAGAAGTAGTTGTTATTACATTTTTATTCATTGTTTATCACTAAAATACATTATGTCACTAACACCACTTTTTATGTTTCCTGAAAATATTTCTGAGGGGATTTTAAAAAATAAACCGTTTTATAAAATTCTATATTTTATTACATGCATATGTACATTATATCATTATTAATATGCATTCACGTACTTAAGTAGCATTCATTTTCACTCCAAAAAGCTTGTTACAAGTATTATTAAACTAAATGTATTGCTAGCTCTGAATGTAAATGTAGTATCGCACGATATCTCAAGTGTTCTGGATTTATATGTTAGCGATGTAACCGCTGTTTGATCAGCACTCAGCCGCGAGGGCTTTGAACCGTCTCAGTTAATCGTGCTTCTAAATGTACATGCTTTATAAGAAACGGTTCATTAGTAATCAATTAGCATTGAGATATGGAAAAATTCCAATGACCCTAACGGCAGCTGGATATAACAAAAAAATACTAAAACGCAGTAAAATATGAATTGCTATGTGTAAGCACTCCGTTTTAAAAATGGCGAACCTAAGTTAGTATAAAAATAACAATAAGTAATGTATAATATCCCGATTAAATTAATCACCCAACACAAGAACAAAGGAAAGAAAATATGATTTAGTATTCTACGGCGAAGCAGTCCCCGTTTCCCATTTTTCAGTTCGATAGTTATAACAGGTCCTGCAATGCTTATGGGCGTAAATGAGTCCATAGTCATCGTTACGTGAGATTTATGGTCTGAACAGCACCTTACATCTTTGCGGCTTCCTGCCAAGCGCGCTAAACCTGAAAAAAACTAGCGAATCAACTCATTTATAATACAACGCCACGATATCCATGGAACTTAATTGATTTCCAACACCTTGAAAAATGTCAATTGTTATTACCATTACAAGACTACTCGATACGCGCTATAATGATAGGGTGCGACCAAATTTAGTATAGGTAACTACATTATTATGCCATCGTCTTTTTTTTGAGTTGCAAAAGGTCACGTGTACGAATTTTTCATTCGTAACAATGAGATATGTTACGAAAACGAATGTAAAAATGGGTGTTATGAATGTAGTCGGTCGTTTCGTATTGTCGATAACCATCTGGAAAGTATTATCTGTGTAATTTTGTAATAATCGATGAGGTTCTCAATAACTATCATGTTTACACGGCTCGTCGTGTAGGCACAGTTGCGTAAGGTATTCTCAAATTGCTTTAACTGTACATGGAAAGCGGACAGCTGGCCTTAAGTTGGGTCGTATATTTTTATACCCATAAATGTTTCGAGCCGGGAACTGTCCAAGCTCGGCGAAGTTGTGCGTTGTGGTGAAACGGTACGCATTAGCTGAACCAAGGTTTCTGAACTTCGTATCTCGTCGGAAATTTCAAACGTAGATACGTTTACTGTTATATAGTTACTCTTAGTTACCGATGTAGGTACGTACTTGCGGATTAAAAAATTTAAAGATGTCGTAACGTAAGTTTTTTACTACCTGCATACGAGTAGTTTTCTAAAATTACATTTTATTAGATACCATATTTATAATATTGTACTATAATGTTCGTAGTATTTTTTTAAACTTTAGATACAATGTTATAATGATCTTGTATGCTATGAACTGAAGCTAAAACTGGGAGGTTATTGATAACAATAACATTCCAAAGCCTACTGAGATCTGATAACACTTTCGTACAGGATTCGAGATAAGTAACTACGCGGCTAAATATTGTAGGCTTTATAGCGGGCCACATAATAAGATCCTCCAAGGGCACATCTGCCGTGTGGAGATGTGAGAACGCTGTGCATGTACCTATTTCGGAATTTGGAAAACGCTCGCAGTGGCCGGCGTAAACAACGCGGGTGTTTCAAACTTATTTGCATTTACACGGGCCGAGTAATTGCACTGCGCTTCGGGGAGAACTTTAATTAAACTTAAGTGTCTTACGCGAGTAGGTATAGACACTTCAAGTAGCTAATAAGAAAAGTTTCAACTTATACCTACTATGACGTACCCAACGCGTTCTACGCGAGGCTGCTGCTGCGAGAAGGGGCAGCTGTGATAGTATTAACTTATAGTTACGACAATTTAATTATTACAGAAAACATAAACTTTAATGATGCAAAACAGATTAATGAATATGAATAATTATATGTATTAGTCATTAGATACAATATTAGGTAGGTATACATATTTCCCCTATACTTGGCGGATTTTGTTTGTAGGCCACACTTCATATGACATTTACACAACACGTAGTTCATGACTTACTAAATTTCACGTAAATTTAAAATACAACCCATTAAAAATCAAAATGTAAAACAAGTTATGTTTTATAAATTGCTCTAGTATTGAAACCGTGTCTAATTAAGCAACTTGTGCGATGGGTTGTTAAGATAACCGGTTGATATGTAGGTAATGTAGCTACCAGTTTATTTATGTATTGGGCTGTCAAATCTCAAAGTATATGAATATGATGAATTCACTCTCTTATATAATGTTTTTCGATACCAACTTTTAAAGCTTTATTTATATTTTACAGAACGACAGATAACCAATGCGTTCCAGATGGCTAATATACAATGTTATGGCCATCCAGTTATCAACAAGCACACAGCTTAATATGTCAGCCAATGTAGTAAGATGTAAAACATAATTAATATTTTTGTGGCGACCCCGTTATTGACCTTGTGTGATTGTTTGCGATATGCCACTGTGACAAGGTTATATATGTTTCATGCTATCAACTTATAATATTAGTGGATCAGTATAATTATTTTGCAACTGAACAAAAATAGTAGAGAGACGCCGCAGTTATTATAATAGATTCGAAGATGACGCGGGCAAGTTTGTTGCATGGAACGTACGTATTTATTTTCATTTGTAGCAAATCGCGCAATAAACATGAACTCACATTTTAGATTTCCTAGTTAAATTCAGTTCGTGATTCTGATTCACCCGTATAACACTGATGTACACTGACATATTTGCGAGGGAAGTGGACGCAAATTGAAAATTATTGCTTGACGCTTAGCTCCGTACCGAGAATGCTGACCTTTGATATAAATACGTTTAGCTGTTTCATTATGTATGGGGTTCATTTGTACCAATTGACCACTTTTATTTCGAGTTGTAGTTCTAAAAAGATAAACAACCTTACATCAAGCTTAATAAACCATATTTTAAATGATACATGAGGCTTGCTAGAATTTTCTCACGTTTTCTCGTGCTACCTCAAGGATAGATGGAAATGATAAGCATATACATACATACGTTTCTGTATTAAAATAGACACTCAAACAAGTTGTCCACTTAGGTCATGACTTGCGTACGTGAGTTTCATCATAACAATCCACTTAATAGGTAAAGTAGAGGTATCACTGCTTTCTGTACATCGTAGGGTAAATATTAAATAGCCTTGTCCCTTTATGAATAACATGTTTGGCTGTTACCAGCTTCGAATTCATAATTTCGACGCCTTCTAACGCTTTCCCGCAATTTTACGTATAAATAATGATATAATCTTAACACGTTTCTGTATATAGTTATAGTTAAAATAAAATGTAATTTAGAAGTCTAAGAAGTCTACGTCACAATTCAGTGACTCATTTACGTTACAGAGTTTTGACAGTGACTTTTTTCTTACATATATATTTTTATTAGATAAAAAAACTATTGAAAAAAAACCATTGTAATTTAGAACATATAACGTATTGCATGGGGTTATGTAAAAATAAATAGGTATACAGAGCGTTAAAACATGAAATATAATATTGCAAATATACACACGAGGACAGGAAAAACATTAAATAAAGGAAACACTTGCTCGTGTAAGCTCGTTATCCTACAATCATAAATTTTACAAGTTTTAATACACGTCAGGAGGGTCTTAAGTTACTAACTGCCGGCGAAATATTTTACAGGCATATTCTTTACCAAAATTTTGATAATGACAGGTAGGTACTTTAAAGTACATACAAAACTCAAATTTTCAGTAAATCTTTTGAGTGGAAATCTTAATCAAAATATAATCTTAAATCTTAATATTCACTATACATGTTAATTGCGAGATATAATGAGATCAGAAAATGTGTGCGGCTTATATAATATATAGCTAAAAAAATTGTTAAAATGTAAATTAGAACATAGTTCTGAAACTACAAATCGCTGTCGCTTCTGCTACAGACGAAAATCCAGAAGCCTAGCGTGTTAAACGCATAACGCTGCCTCACCTTGCTTCTTCACTTTTACCATATAATTTTATAAATACAGTATCAGTTTTTCAATAATATATTATTAACTTATCATACTTGAAGTAAGTAAACCGTAGTATTATGGTTCCGTTTGTAATGTATTCCGTTTAGTCGTGCACGTAGACATACCGGCGTTAGCATTCTGCACTTAATAATCATTTAAGGAACAGATCAAAGTGAAAACGTGCGTAAACACAGGACAGAATAACAAAGGGTGCGTTGAATTATACGCAAACGATGCGAAGTGAAGAAATAATTACAAGTACAAGTCGGTGAAGTGACGAAAACGTTAGGACTGCACAGCTTTGATGTCACAGAATTCGATTCCAAGGGAGTCATTAAGTTTTAGTACTTGCAAATTCGTTATACACACACAAGTCATATTAACGCTCTAAAAATAAACACCTACTTAAAACTGTACACAACTATGTACTTTAGGTAGGTACTGTTCTATACTATACTATACTATACTATTGCTTAGTTATTAACCCAAAAGCCAAACCTTGAATCACATATTCCTTTAACACATACGATAAAGTTTGTAAATAATTTTATTTCCTCTATCAACTGTACTTCAGAATGAAAGAATCACCGACAAGCGTGTAAGTAATTTTATACATTATCGAGTCGTTCAACTTTGAGGTAATTTGGCCAAATGAGCATGCTCGCGTTATTACGGTGGTCACGTTCAATATAATACGTTCCGTGTCGCCTCCGGCTTAAGCCTTTCATTTGCTTCTTTTACGACTACGTTATCGACGTAATCCATGAACATTGAATATTTGAAACCTGTTGTACTCAGCACCGAGAAACACAGCATTTCAACTTTAAATTAGATATTAACAACAATTTTATGATTAAAATTTAAAGTTAAACCTCCCAATCCCTATGTAGTTTGCATTATAAAAAAAATATTATGTTAAATGATAAAAAAAGAAAAGAAATTTTGAATCGCTTGAAATGTTGTAAGTTACGGCAGTAATATTTGATAACAACAAATCCATAAAGCACATCACAAACGACATGTAAGTACACCAACAACACAGAGCTTTTAGATATTGTAATAAAACAGCTTTAAGTAGAGAAGCATACACATTCGCAAGTGGCTTATCGCTACAATACACAATTAGATATGTATACGTAGGCATAGCTTCTATAGAGTTTGTAAAGCCTATCTCTGCGTGGGCAAACATCAAGGTAGTCCTTCATAAGTTTTGCTAACAAACCCCTTTGTACGATCAGAGTAATGGTCGACGCGACGGTAAAGCATGTCCGTACGCACTATATTTACAACGGAACGAGTTATATCCGTGAGTAATGGAAGTTATGTAGCCGGCTACATTATTCCGTACTAAATCTCCCGTAGTGTCGCGTTTACTATTTAAATGTATTCATCCCAGAGTTTATCCGGGCGTCATGTGGCGTACGCCTTTTGCGTGGCGAGACATGTATGAATAATATCCATATAAGCTATTCCTATAACTTAGTCTAGGTGCTAGTTAGATGTGTGTTAATATATCTACACGATGGAATTAAAATGCTTCCTAAAATCAAAATGAAAAAGAAAATGTAATGTTATCCCGAAACCAAAAAGAAAATCTAATTTAATAAAGCACGGAATTTGATTTTGTTTAAGTTAAAAAGGAAGTAATTTAATCAAGACTATCGAAAACATGCTGAACGGAAGTCGGTCTTGAAAAAATAAGGATACAAATAGGAGAGAACACAAAAATAGCGATATTGAAATGGGAGTTGCGTAGGTATTTCGAAGACGATCCAGCTAAAACTCGTAGCTCCGTGCTTTCAGAAGTTTCCATAAATTTTGTGATCAAATTGACAACATTTAGTTTGGAATAGCGTTGTTTATATTTAGGTATCCATGTGTTGTTCTCCGAGACGTGTCGAATGCGACGTTGAATAATGTAAATGGTTGGTTGCATTTTACAAGCGATTAGCATGCCTATCTACTGAAACGCAACGCTACATTAGCATTAAGGTTTAATTAGTCATTGATGAATGTTTTATATCCCTTTCACGTATCTCACATCGAGAGAAGTAGGATAATAGCACGAGTTAGTTTAACAATATGTCCATGGGTAATATGTAGAGCTTACGTGTTACGTGTATGAATCTTATATGGGACGTCATGTATAGTAATAAAATAATTATATATGAGTAAATCGTAATATTTCTGCATTATTACTTCTATGTTCTTTATTATTAGATTATGGTAAACTAGAATTGCTATTCATATTTATTAGAGAGAGCAAAAGTACATATTTCACATAAATATATTCACAAAACCGAATGCAATATGAATATATGTAGTTAGGTTTCTGTTCATCATATAAGAGTTTAATATACTTCATAAAATGCAATCATGCTTCAATAATACTAATTACCCGCATAACTGTTGCAGAGACACTTAAAACGTGATAAGCTGTAAATAAATTTAAATTTATGAAATTGTAATGAAACAAAATATAAATATTTAATTTTAAAAATAACCAATTAATCGAAGCATTATTACGCATAATGGAGGAATGGTCATTCGTGTGCCAAGTCGATGTAGCAATATCAGAGACCTACTTTTACTCATCCATTGAGGTCAAAATTACCGTGTCGATAAAAAAAATCTCAAGGCCTTAGGAACACTGTAGGGGTTCCGTCAGTATACAGGTATTTTTTATCTAAAGTCCATCCACACCTATTTAGAAAATAACTATGAACAATAGATTTTAATGACGTTATTTAATATACTGAATTGAATACTGTTCTACTATCTAACTTCCTAAACTATGAAAATTTTTTGTTGTGTTTATATCGCAATCAATCCAATACTTCCCTCTGTTCAGTAAGAATTCACGGAATAACAGTCACTGGAATTCTGGTGGGTTTTTATTAATTGGCTTTTCCAATACGGAACCCTGCTATCATGTCGCAAGACCGTAGTGACGAGACGAGTTCGACTTTAAGACGGCTCTGAAACCTGATGCGGTCACTATAAAGAAGTGGACACATCCCTGAATGTAATCTTGTCTCCACATTGACTCATAAAATAGCTTAGAGATTGAGCATTTCGGTATTGAAATGTATAGGTATACGATTTATTGTAGATCCTAAGGTGTATAAAAGTAAAATCGTAAATGACATGCAAATAGTCAAAATGGTTTTATACCTTCAGAAATATCAATTTACGGCTCCTAGAAAGGGCTGGTGTTTTGAAAAAATGCGTTATATTATATTTCAAGAGTAATTTTTATTACCAAGAAACGTAGGTATAACAATTACGTATTGAAGATAAAATGAATGAGTTAAACATAAAATACTATTTGTAACTCATCCATATATACAGCCTCAAAATGTTGACGCAATAAATTAGTTTTTCCGTCTCGAGACAGTTACAGGTGCATAAAATTCCACTTCTGCAATATATGGGAGTATTATTTAAGAATTGAGACACCTACGACAAAAAAACGAGCTCTTGTAATTACTTGGTAGAACCTTACAGGGAGTTATCGGCCCTTGTAGTTATTCCATTGATTTGGCCATAAATATCATCAACGCGACCAATAATTTACTTTCAGAGGCAGTGATCGGTAGTCCTTTGTGCCTAGACTAATAATAAATTATTGACCAATAATGGTAACAATTACATACCTCGAATATTTTGTCATTCAAAAAGGGTTTACAAGAGTAATTCATTGACCTATTAAGTCGGACCAAATTGGTAAGATAGGTCACTTATATTACTATAGGTAAAATTGTATCGGATTCCGATAAAATTGTTTTCCATCTTTAAAGTAACTAGACCCTACAAGTTCTTACAGAAACTAAACTGATAATATCAACTAAACTTAAATAATGTGCGTACGAAAGTAAAATTTATATCAAGTATTTATTAAAAATAACATGATTTAAAATTTAAGACTAAAAATTTAAAATATCTATTCCTAATGTACATGCATATTGTACGTATATATAAGTACACATATTATATACGTATATGTATATATTAAATGAAGCAAGACTAATTTCATATCATTTTTTGCCTCATACGAGTATAGGTAGGTGTTCCTACAGCATCTGCTACAATGGTTTGTTTGTACACAATACCTAATATGTTCAAGCCATCTTGTTCTCATATAAACTTTTATTTATTGCCCTGAATATGTATTATGCAATAACTTAAAGCTTTTTCTCAAAACGTCTCGTTAAGTTGGAGTATTATGTTAATTTTTTCAATAATAATTCATATAGGTATGTGAAAGACTTAAGAGCATTTATTTTGTGTAATATATAATCTACAACTTGTATCTTTCGATAAGAAATTGTGCATCGGAATTTAAAGTTAATATTATCATTTTCTCAGGACTAAAATAATCTATTGTAACATTGTCATTTTTTACGTCTACCTTTATAATATCAATAAAATTGAAGTGGTTGTCCATGAATTCAAGTTAAATAATGTGTTTTCTCATGTGATATTTTATAGTTATTTACATGATACTTAGCCATAAACATATTTTTTAATTTTTGTCTGTCTGTTTTCCTCATACTTAGGGGTAATCTTTGAAACGGCTAAACGGATTTAAGCGGAACTTTCACTGGACGATAGATGTGTTTATGTGTGTTACGTATAGTTTATATTTTATCCTAGAAACATTTAAGTTTCCAACGTGAAAAATGAATTTATGTTATTATTAGTATCTAAACTGATGCGAAGCTGAATTAGGCTTAACTGCTGGATTGATTTGTATGAAATTCGGCACACAGATTGTGTATAAGGTTGAAAAAAACATATATTATAATTTTTTCTTATTATTGTTTATATAATAATATGATTATTACCTTTTTATAGGTTATCAACTTACTTTTCCGATATGAACTGAAAAGTAGTTCGGGTCTATCCAGAATTTACCATATGCCACTGGTAAATAAGCTTGGAACAAAGAGGATAGCAAATGAATGCGGCATAAACTTTAAACTTTTAAAAGAGCGAAGTTGGCGCGTTGTCAGAGGCTGGTACTGCGTTGTGCAATAAAGCAGGCACCCGGTGTTATTTAGGAGCGCGCCAACTTCGTCCGCGCCGGGCACTGCTTGCGCGCGGCAAATTAAGGCTTTTTAATAAACGCCTGCGCTGTCCCACTCATTATGAACATAACACTTGAACACGCTTTCATATCCTAGAGCGTTTAAAACATCACTTTGGAAACGTTACCCTTGAAAAATGCTTATAAAAACGATCGTTTCGAGTTACCAGGTAAATATCGTGTTTTTTATTGAGCGTAACGTGTCACTGGTGAAATACAGGCTCGTGGGACGCGATGTGAATATTGGAAGGCTTGGATTTTTCCTAGAAATATTCGAGACGGGATATTGTTTTAAAACAAAAGAAATCCTTAAAACTTGGTTAATATTTCACATTTGCCGCATTATCTGCATATGACATTTTAAACTTTTTGTCACATGATCACTATGTAATTTGTCATTGTCTTGTTTTTTGTGCCGAGAATAGCAAATATGCACGCAATAATCACAAATTTTATATCTGTCTCTTAATGGATAGCATTCAGTGACCCGATCAATTCAATGCTCGAATTATTAAAAGACAAAGCTTAGAATAAATAAGGAATAATTCCGGTTTTAAGGCATCCATAAATAGGTAACAAATTGTGCATTAAGTATATAATACTTTATTTGCGGAAAGCTAAAACGTCGACCATTATAAAGCTACGAACATAAAAAAAAACTGAAAAATTTATCACGATGATAAACTGGTTTGCCAACACGCAGGGAACCAGTAGTGCAATTCGTCATTTTCTGTCTCTATCTCACTCATAGTCCACAAATTTGAACAAAAGAAACAAAAATATGGGATCCATAAAACCGGTGACGCGAGTTTTATTTATTTCTTAACTTGTTGTGGACACATAAAGCATTTTCGATAAAGCGTATGCAGCTTAAACTGTAATTGCTTTACCGTCGTACGTGAATGATTTGCATGCCAAGAGCCTGAAATGAATGTAAGCCTTTTTTAATGTTAAAAAAATTTAATACAAAATAAATAACTCTTTAAATATATCTACCTATACTACTAATGGAAGACGTTTTTTTTTTAGATTTCTCAGGACGTAAGTATTGTTTTATTCAATATGTATATGCAAATATGTTCGTAAATTATAGCCTAATTAATTATATTTGATGTATACAAATAATTAATAATTAATATATATATATATATATATATATATATATATATATAACATCACGCTAAGATGAATAGGAGAGGAGCAGCAATAAA
>DWUN01000471.1:0-22553 GCA_018249975.1 Passova gellias
ATACAAACCTTCCTCTTGAATTACTTTATTCATTAAAAAAAACCGCATCAAAATCCGTTGCGTAGTTTTAAAGATTTTAGGGAACAAGGCGATATGACAGACTATGACAGAGAAAGCGACTTTGTTTTACTCTGTGTAACGATAATTTGTTATTAAATATGAATTAACCATGTTCTCGCTTTGTACCGTTTTTGCACCAAGCGTCACAAGATAAGATTGAGAATATTTAAGATAACTATGAAGTACAATTTAGATTTACCTTTTGTCTACCTTATTTATAATAATAATGATAATAATAATTAATGTTTCTCCAGAATACTCTTCTTAAATCTGTCCAGTTGTCGATTATATAAAATGAAGTCAATAATTAATTAAGACTGATAGTTTGTTATTTGTTTCAACAGAAAATGTCTTAAAAGACTAACAAGCAGACAGACAAGTAATATTTATGTGATATAAATTTAAGTATCTTGCCAAATTGCTCATGTTGATGTCATAACTATTTGTTCTATTTACATATAATACAGTATCAGATATTTATGTTTCCATACCCAGTTACATTATACAATATTAAATATGGTAATGTCATTTAGTTTTGATCATATTCTAATTTAGTTTAAAAGAAACTTCGCAAACCAGAAGTTTATCAGTGACAGAAAAAAATTTGTAACCCAGAATTTAAGTTGACACTTTATGATTCACACAAATTGAATAGTACAAAAAGTAGAAAATATTTCTCTGTAGCTGTGTATGTCTCAAATCATGTCACCTAAAGTTGTTACATTAATTATTATTATACTGTTTATTTATTATGAATTCTTGTTTTTTCGATTGTGTTTCATGAAGTATTGATTTTTAGTATGGAAGATTGGATTGTCAACAATATAGGCAACAGATATCTTAGTAGTGTGACTGGGTGATGGTATGATAATGATTTGACTCTTCAAAACCTATTCGTAACTACCTCCAAATTATTAATACATAATAATTGTCTATGTCACTGGTTTATTTATGAGCACTTGGGAAAAATTTACTAAAATTAATAGCTGTTACATTAAATTATAGATATAATATTTTACAATAATATATTGTAAAATAAACAGATAATGATTTTGAGATTATAATGTCCATCCATTGCAGACATTTACAAAATGCAGCCATTTTAATATTAAAATTAATATATGATCTTCAAATGTGATCTTAAATTTTTGTATTAGATGTAAAAGTAGTTCATAGTGCTCTTCTATGCATTCTTAGCAGTTAGCTGCCAAAACAAATTAGTAATAATAATAGTTGAGTACACATTGCTTAGTGTGTAATGAATGACCTTGTGTTAAGGTTTCAAAAGTTGAAGTCGCCCCATCCACACTGCAGCTTCATGGCGGAATATTATATACGCCTCTTGCTCTAGAAAGAAGGAACTGTGCTCTTCAGTGGACATAAAAAGTGTTGCAGTCAAGCACCTACTTAATAAACATGAGAGGGGAAAAGAAACTGAGTAAGCAATTCATGTAATATGTTACTGCTACTCTCTGTGTAATCACAGAAGTTTAAAGTCAAATCAAGAGTTGAGTATAATAGAATATCGAATATATTAGTATATTTCAAATAACTACATGAAGAGTGTAGCAGCGCTACAGCTCTAGCAGAAACTGTTAGGTTAGTTAAGATTCATATTACGGTTGTATGTTTCGAGGTTATGGCACCTACAATTTAGATATCTGTGCTCCCCAATGTTAGCAAAGGCTGAAGCAGGCTAAAGATATATGCTCAATAAATCAATCTAATAGAACTGTCTGCTGGTATATCGCTGGTTGTAATGAAATTTCATCCTATAGAATATTTTATATAAAGATTAACAATGATTTTTAACAATGTTTTTGTACAGTTTTAACGTTGAAAGCCATTTAAATATGATGCTTCAAACATTTAAAGTAATATCTTTTATTACATAAAACATGTTTGCTGGCCATATATTTAAATACCAAACCATTTAATCATTGAAATTCAAGCGACACGTTAGTTTTAGTGTTTAATTCTTCAGTATTACATTTGCAATGTTTTTTTGCATGTCATAGTTGTTTTGTTTGTATATTTAAATAATTTAACACTCCTTGTTGTTTTTCTAATTGTTTTTTCATTATAATTACACGCTATGTGCATTCTTGTGAAGGAACGCGCGTAATAAGTATTTATACACATAAGTTATTATGTAACCTTTATTGTTCTGTAAACAAGCAATGTTCTCATTCAATTATATGTCATACATACAGTGATTCAATTGTTTTATTTTTCATTATTAATTTATTTGTCACCACATTGAATACTATGTAATATGCCTCCTAGTGGTGCTAGGCAACATGAAGAATGGAAATCAAGATCGTTATGGTCTTTATTAACTATAGGAACTTGAAGATGTAGGTGGTTGAGATTAGTTACAAAATATCTGTTATCTTAATTGTTATGACAAGTTCCACTTTATTCCTTGTTCACCAGTGGCTGTTAAGATAGAAAATGCTGTAATGCTGACTTATAACATGTGGGGATGTTCCGGTTAAAGTGGCCACACCGCTTCTATTGAAGTTTTTTAGAATACTAAACTTGCTTCGATTTAATGTAATCTGTATTATTATGAATTTTAAATAAATGACAATAAATGAAATTTTATCGCGTCAGCTTAAATTCTAGTTACTTCTAAATCAATGATTTTGTTGATCGATAACATAGTTAAATCTATTATAAGTATATAAAACTAGAACAATGCAATCAAGAAAAATCTACATTTTAAATAGGTACTGCACACTGCGGTAATAGTTGCTTAGTAGTTCTGCCGATAGATGGCATTGCAAGTTTGATTCTTGTCCAAATAATTCCGCACCTTCCATAGGCTTACATATCAACCAAGTAAATAGGTATCATTAAACCAAACTTGAATATGTATCAAGTTGCTGGATTTCACGTATACGTAGGTATCGCCTGTGGCAATACCATCGCTACCCCACAACATTTTCCATGTAACAATATAAATATTTGTGTTTTGGTCTGAGGGATATGGATGTCGGTCCAGTGTATACTAAAAGCGACCATCTCAGTTTTCAAGAATAACAGTAACTACTACCTACTAACATGACACATACTTACATACTAGCTAAAGGTATTAACAGTTGTATTCCTGCAGTCCTGTTATAAATAAACACTAAGCAACCGATAGTATTATTAACACGTATTACTATGTGAACTAATTAATACTATCTGGTTCCTATAGTCAAATTTGCGGTCGGTGGCAGATAATCATGGGGCAGCGGCCACATGTGATTGTAGAGTGCTCGTTTGCTACTGTCCTCACATAAAAAAAGAACTAACAAGCAAATAAGAAACTCGTAAGAGAGAAACTCTACATGTTGGGGTTCGGCTTGTGGGGAATTTGGACCTACAAAAAAAGCAAGATTTCTGAAGAAAACCAGGGCTGGTATTCTCTAAGGAATGGACTTCCCCTGAAAGACTTCTTTCGGGATAATTATCCTTGCAGATCTTGTTACAGCTTATAATTACAACAACTTGCTATACCCGAAGTCCATGCTACGTGCATGTTAACGTCAAAAGCGCTTAACATTCACTAGTGCTTAAAGCAGGTGTATCAAAATCAAAAGCTTCCAAATCTTATACAAAAGTAATCTGGTATTTATTATAACTTGGCGATGTATATAAAAAGTTCTTGTAAATATCAAATTCTATAAATTTTTGTCTTTCTGATCTATTACCGATGTTTTTGGCAGTTTAGTCAAGGGTTGATGTATAAAAATGTTATTTTATTAAGTTTCTTTGTTGGCATTTGTAGACTCATCATAATTGTTTTGCCGTATGCTTTAGGTACTCGTAAACTTCTTCAGGGCATCAATGTGTAAGAACACCAAATAGTTGTCTTATCTCAGAACGTGAATAATTAAAAGATCTCAAAGAAGAATTCCGATAGGAGATAAAATTGTTTCGATCTCACGATGTCACGTGTGATAACTGAGCGCAAAATCGTCGGGACGCACGTCTCGTTCACCTCAACGCTGAATAGACAATTTTCGACGTGACACATTTATGCTAATACATATAGATGAGGATGGCTTATAAGCTCAATTTCATATCATCTAGTCACATTTCAATAGTTTTCACGCGTTGAGGTAATGTAGGTGATATTTTTCGAGTTAGTGTTGTGTTATTAAGTGAGTTAAATGTTCCATAAATTTGTAAACGGCCTAGTTACTAGGTGAGTAACTTACAAAAATTGACTGTAAAGTTATTATGTGCACTTTTATAACGGACCTAACTAGATATAAAGAACCAAAATTTGAAATTGTAATTGAAGTTTACCTAGTACCTGGAATTAAGTATGTACAAATGACTTTAATATTATTCACTGTATAGGTATATAGGTGTTTAGATATATTTTATCTTTATATTAGGTTATCTATCTATACATATTTATAATAAAACTGTAGAAGAGTTCAATTCTGTACACTGAATAATAACTGAAAAAAACTGAAGTACGAGTGACACAAACCAAAAAAAATCATTCTGAAATTTTTGTCTGTCTGTCTGTTGTCCGGCTTTCACGCAAAAACTACTGGACGGATTTCGATGAAACTTTTTTCTTATATAGCTATTAGACCTCGGCAACATATAGGCTATAATTTATTTTGAAATACTCCAAATTTTGCTCAAAGTCACTATTCCACGTGGACGAAGTCGTGGGCAAAAGCTAGTTATAAATAAATTTGAAATTTACTTTCAACCTAGATAAACACCACAATGCTTGGAATCCAACGCTGGACGCTATTGGCCGCATGCCTGTGGTTGCTGGTGGCAACGGAAGCGAGGCGTAAATTGAAGCGGGATGAAATAGAGAGTTTGAAGTCTTCTGAAGACGTGGATTTAGATGGGGATTATGATGATGTAAGATATTCAGTCATTCACAAGACCAATAATTGAAGAAAAGATAAAACCTTATGTCTATTTCTGAATTTAAGTACTTAATATAGATTTTCATTACGGCTAATAGAAAATCTTATATTTTGTTACATTAGATGTGTCTCCACTTTATTTCACATTTTTTTATGGCCACTGATAATAATGATTATTATTATTACGAGAATTCGCAAGAAAACGTAAAGAAAATTTCAGAGTCTGATCTTGGAAGTAATGTTCAGACATGTCCTTAGTGGTATATAACATACCTCATAATTATCGTAGGCACATCTCATATTACCCTATTTGCATGAGGGCGAGGGAGGGGTCCAAATTAAAATAAAAACATCTCGTTTAATTATTGGATATTCCTTCATCTACTCTTTGCGCCTTTCAAGATTTTGTACTTTAGCGTCGTGAACTTCTGCAAGAATATCGATACAGACTTGTGCTCTTTTTTAACATTAAAATTGTTATCTAGCGCTCTCCTTAGCAACCAAATGAGAGTTAAGAAAACCTCTGCTACTTGAAGTACGCTCATTTTAAAATAACATGACAAATTTAAGGTTAAGAGGAAGTGGATAGCCAACACAGGAACGTTTTATGCAAATTTGAACATTTCACACTATATACGCCCATATTTTAAAACATTAATAAAAAAAGCGTGGGAAGCATACGAGCTTTATCGTTTCCGGTAAAAAATAAACCCCAAAATGATTTTGTTCTCTTTATTTATGGCATGTGTCATTGTATAATTTATATATTTTATGAATATTCAAAACTAAGGATATCTAGCGTATGATATTATACGTACATTGCGTATGACCACATATGTACATATTGATCACAGGTATATAATTATAAATTACAAACAATTTATCTATAGTGCTTGCTTATATGTTATTTCTAGTAGAAGAGTTAGTTTTAATTTTTTCTATTTGATTCAATATTTTTTAAAGAACTATTTTTATTATAAGGTACAGATGTTTTACGGTTTTTATTTTAGATTGAGCCCTGCCAGTGCGGAGTGTTCATGTCGCAGGAAGTTGGCGTTAAGAATCGGCGCAGTCGGCCACGAGGACCTCCGCAAGGTCAGCCTGTGGTCACATACGACACAGATGCCCCTAGCCTGCCTTGTGGATCTGGCGGATTCAAAAACTGCATTAGCAAATGTTTAGATGTGGTACGTACTTGCTTTTGTAATTTTATTGAGGCATTTAATCCATTAATTTGACCTCTTGGTCTAGTATTGAGAGACCGCTGTAAGCCGGAGGTCGTGGGTTCGATTTCCATCCAGAGCAAGCATTTGTGTGATGAGCACATTTATTTGACTGTGTCTGGGTATAATAAAAATATCTGAATAAGTATTAAATGGTATGACATATCTAGTTTAACAGCTGTCTGATCATCATATTATATAGTATAAGTTCGTTCTAGTTTGAGTTCAGATCGCCGTGTGTCATGAGGGCGTAGTAATAATTACAAGAATTGTCAATCTTACCGATTTTGTTCGAACCGACATATTTTTGTAAAATAAAAAAAACGCTTTCTTCACTGTTTGATCGTTATGGTTGTTGAGTCTTAGGGGATAAAGTATTACATTATGTTTAAATAAAACATTTCTTGTAACTCACTTGTAATTTAGATTCTTTTTTCCGTACAACTTTTATTAACGCCACGGAAAAAGCTCTCATTCTATTAATAGTTTTTGGTTTGTTCGTGGGGAATTGTAGGTAATATACATATGTTTTGAAACTTTTTAGTGAGCGACAGCAAATACTTCTGTTTTGTGTCTTGAGTTTTTCTCCTAATAAACGTTTCTTAGATTAGACAGACAGAACATGTGAGTTTGAGCTTTGGCTTACATATGCGGACATTCGATTACCAAAGCCGTGATGAAATACTCATGGCCCACGGGCACGGTGTGCGTCCTAAAGTTTATGCGTTAAAACCGAACGGTCTACGAATCTTTAGCTGGCTTTTAGTGAGCTAATTGTAAGGCGTAACAATTTGGGAACTCAAAATGAAACTAAGACGGCATATTACGGAAAAGTACGCGCTTTCTGTTGGAAACAATGAAGTATACCACAACTGAGACGTCGAGCAGTCACTTAGCCGACCAGATGTTTCGGTGATGTGACGGGTTTTGGTGCTTAATGATGAGCCTAATTAGTATAAATTAATTTACATTTTACGTAATGAATGAATGAACCGCACAATAATTTGCGCGCTACAATTAACGGCTTCTGTATTTTGTTTCGATCGACGTCAAAATCAATAAATTAGAAAACAAATGTTCTCGGCTGATAATCTTGTTTATTATTATAATGTTTAATTGTTCTATTCACGCTATTGTAGGTGAAAAGTCACATTTGCGGTGAAGCTTGTTTTCTTCTAAACTACATATTATGTAGATCGTTAACATCAATGTTAAATATTAAAAAATATCTACATTATTTCAGTGAGTAAAATGTGTTTGGAAATGGATGTGCTTCGCGGATTGGCTAATCATATATGATTGTAGACTTCATGTATTACATTTATCATACTTTGTAAATGCTACGTACCTACGTTTAATGGTATTCATTATTCCACGTAACGTGATTATACGAAAATACCTCCCACTGGGTTTTCGTAATATACGTGAAATAGCTGTGTATTACAAAAAAATGTTACGGGCTTATTAAAAACAGTATTACGATAAAATAACAAAATTTAAAATCAACTTTAAATTCATGCAAGTATGCATTGTTATACTATATATTAACATAATGTTTATTTTGTTCCAAAAAACATTATGTAGGTATGATTTTTAAAAATCTGATTACACAGAAGTTATAGCGAGATATTTGGCCTGGGGCTAGGGAGAAATCCTTGCATACGGAAGTAACACTCAATATAGTTACTTCCTCAGTTCTATTACAGGTATATTGTTATCCTGAGGATAGTGCTAAATACGTAATCACGCCTCGATGTTAATTTCCAATTACTGCGGTCCCTTATTTTTTCTAGATAATGTTCATTCGTCTACGCAATCGATAATAATTAGTAACTAAATTGAATCAAAATGCATAACGTCTATGTGTCAAGTTAGTTGGTATCATCTGTCTAAATCTTTTTATTTTTTGTCTAGGATTATAGTACTTTCGGATTATTGCATAAGTTCATGTTATCTTTTATAAATATATACATAAAATTTGTTTTAGATATTGAAGTATTTACCGCGCGCCGGCCCCGTCATCTGCGGCGCGGTGGAGCGCGACGTGCGCCGTGAGAAAGCGTTCCTGTTCATCAAGAACTGCGGCGGCGACTGGTCGCCCACCAACTTCTCCGCTGGCAAAGAGTTCTGCTGCACGGATGGTCAGCACCACAAATGTTAATGATATCGTTAATACGCTGTTGCGATTTTCCTTTCCGCAATAAGTAACTTTTTATTATATTCTTATTTAACTTATTGGGTTAACATTGTTGGTAATTGAAAAAATAAGGTAAAAAAATCTGTTTTTCTATGCAGTATAAAATTTGTTTATTTAAGATATGATACATTTATGCTTTTTAATGTTAGGGCTGAATCTTCCCGTTGTATGGTTTTTAATATTTTTATTAGTCATAGCATTGAAATCTGAATATTTAAGCACTGAAGTATATTTAAGTTTAAAGTAGGTTATAAATGTATTATGTACTAAGAATTGAATTTGTAAGTTTATAGGTAATTTATAAGAGAGACTACGAACATGATATTAATAGATAAGATGGTTGATGATTTGGCTTATGTTACGTCAATTTATCTTAAGTCAGTCATTGTAAGTGATAACTATTAATAGATAAATGAGTCATTACACATAAGTATTATTAGATAAAGTAATTGTTATAAATGTATTGCAGCATCACATTACTAACTTATATATGAAATAACTGTGAAATTATGACAATGTTAATTTGCGTAGATTTTTACTTTTTTATACAGGCATTTATTTATTAGTTATTTTTATAGCCGTAATTTAAAACATAAGATTAAAATACGTAGTTTAAATATTTAATTATGTTATCTATTATTTCATAAATTAATGCAGTTCTTAATAAAAATTATTAAAGCCACTTTTTCCATTTTTTTTCGTTCTTTATAACAAGAAAAATGGCATCATTTGCCATTGCATGCCATTTGCATTTGCCGTAATAACTCACTTTGATGTTATGAAATATTAATAGCAGCGCAACACCTTTTACAGCTGATAAGTAAAAGTGCATGCAATGCTGTATTCCGGTTTGGTGAATCAGGCTCCACACAGATTTACAAGGCGTTCCAAAATAGTCTTCATACATCCATTGGCCTTGTGTAGTATTACTCCTATTTGGGATTGGATACAGGCGTTTACAGCGCAGTAATATGACAATGTTTTACATACCAACCTTTTCATCGAGAGGTTCGAAATTCGAATTTTGACAGTCGCCTCGTAATTAACTTATGAGAATATTGATGAAATTCAAAATCTTCTTTATTGTGGATAATAGGCAATTAGACGGTAACAGTAACCATAAGATGTACTATACAGATATATAACGTTCATACATAAATGTGTATGTCAAGGTTGTTGTACAAAACCTTCATAAAGTGGATTCTATTGCCGTTCATATTTGTAGGTAATGGTACTGTTTTCGCGCTGAAATCATAGCCATTAAAGACTAGCAGTCCTTTCCCAAGATTGAAGCTATTTTCATACATTGATTTTAACATCGTTGAAATCGATTCACCTATTTTGACATTGAAGATAGAAAAATGGCAGATGTAGTTATTAAGTAGCTTATAATATTAATAGTGATGGATGTTCCCTATTTATCTCGCTTTGATTCTCGATCCGCGCGTCTATAACGGTGACGTTCGGAGAGCATAAATGAAGTGTCAGTTTTAGCGCAGTGACCTATAAAGCGTCGGAAATCAATAAGGTCGTGCAAATGCAGCCATCTCATCCCTCCGTTATGTGCATTTAGATAGAATTGGCTTTTAAATATACCAATACGTATTCATAACATCCGTAATTGATCTATTTCAGTGATTGTATTTTAACTTTGCGATTTTAATAAATATTGAGCAATAGTAACGTTGACAGAAATGAAGAATATGTTAAGGTTTAGTACAAAAAGATTAGGCTTCTGATTGGGTATTGGAAAATAATAAATGAAAGCGACCAAAAGAGGTTTCTGCATTAAAATATAGAGTAGAGTAGAGTAGAGTAAAGTTTGACAAATGTAGATTAGTGTCCCTAACACATTTTACTACCACAAAAAATCCATGGAACGTTTTTCTAAATTAAACAAATAAGTAATAGCTTCATTAAACCATTTATTTTCATATAGTTATCTAATATTGTATTGTCATTTAGAAATGTATTGCATTTGATGTTGCGATTCGACAGTAAGTATTGTTTAATAGGTGTGACGATTTTTCCTCATAGAATGTTCTCCTCAGCCTGAACATCTTTAGAAAGACTCACATTAACAAAAAAGTGTACCAGACTATGTTTTTTGGTGACACAGTCATTTGCAGGCGTTCACTTTTGTAAATATAGTTGCAGACATTCGTGTTATAATATTAATAAATAAAACCGTTTCGGTACAATACACAACGAGGTCTCATAACACTTGGCTGTATCGCATTTACAATGACCCTTGAAAGATTTACACCCTTATTCATAAATGCCCTATCGCAACGTAATTACTAGATTAATGCATATTTTATCAATTTCTATCATATCCCGGAAACGCTGTGGGGAAACGAGATAATATACATATTTGTACTCTGTGGTTTAAGCTTTTGACTATACAGAAATCAATCACTGTTGATTAATATTCATTAGAAAAATGTTTTCCACGTTTCACAAGAGCTTATAGCAAGAAAGTTTTATTTCTTTATATCTTTTTCTATTAGTTTCCTTGTTAACTCGATTGAACGTGTGCTCGTGTGATCCTTATTAAAACCAACACTAATATTAAAATATCATCTATTCAAATAGATAAACTAGATAAATATAAATTACAGCGTGTGCAGACTCCGCACTGCGAAGTATCAAACACGACGCTTTCAACAACTGATTAGGAATGTAATCGATATTCATTCAGTTTGAAATAGTATTTTTAAAATGTAGTCCCATTTTTGTATGACTATTATTAGCTTGCCCAGTATACGACGTCCTATATAGCTTGCGGGCGACAAGGAGTGCCTTATCCGGCGACCTGCTTCCACCATATTATTGGTGCGCTTATACTGTTACGGTTTTATTCGTACCGGTTATTATTACACAGCAATTTTTAAATAAATACACTTAAGTGCTTTAAGCATTTTCCAAGGCACTAAGGTGTAGTCATAACTTTAAGTGTCTAAGTAACTATTTTATATATCTGTAGGTCACAGTTGTATACATTTTTTACAATTTTTCTATCCTAAGATGGCATATTGCTTAGCATCCAAGCCATTTAACAAAAAAATGCAGATTTTTAGAACCCTTTTTTTCACGGTTGCACTGGAGACTTAATTTATTATTTCATGACAGATAGTAAGTTTTTTTTATAAAAACACTTAAAGACTGGTTTAAAGTGGAAAGCATATTAATCAAGTTGGTATAAGGTTGTCTATGTATTTATCAGGCTATTTATACAAAAAGCAGAATTTATTAGCTATAAGGATACCAACTTAGTGTCGTGAGCCGATGTATAAATGCATATTTACACAGCACAAACCCAAGAACATCATACGGTTCTTATTAACGGTTAGCCATGGGAATAAGATTTAATCTATAGGGGTTAGTTACAATAGATGTAGAATATAGCGGCTTTGAACATCTACGAAGTGCTTACAGTAATAATAATAGCAAAATCTCTTTAAACTACAAAAACTATAATAGCAAAAACTCTAACATATATTACGATGTTTCTTACATGTTCTTTCTCTCATAATTTGGATAAACATACTTGATATATAACATTAATTGGCGATCTATGTTTCTGATGAATAAACAAATGGAACTATACATGTGGATAAAAATAAAAATTATATTTATTTGATTGAAGTGTTGAAGTCAAATCAACATTTATATAAACGCGTTCCATGGTGTCAATGAAGTTGCCTTATCAAGGACTAGAGTTGTACGTGCGGCGAAGTACGCAGCTAGACGTGGCGGGGCGGGGCGCGGGGAGCGCGGCTGACCCGGATAGCACAGGGTGAACAACCCCGACACGTGCCACTTTCTAAAAAGAAACGCGTCGCCCGCGCATCCTTGCGTGGACAGCTGGATCACAGCTTCTCTATTACGAGTTCACTACCCATTAACACCAAACACCATGCCCACTCCTAAGTCTCCGGGCAAGCGCCCTTTGCACAATGTTTGTGTACTAAAATAAATTTCATCGTGTTTGCTGTTCGAATTTGCCGCGTTCTTCTAAGTTACTTACGTCTTGCGCAAAAGCAAACAGCTCTATCTCGTTGTTCGAGTAATTTATTGATGACGTCTGTTCATTTCGTTCAGTATTCGACGGCACCTACTTAAAAATGCTTAGTATAATATACGCGTATTTCAAGCACAGCGTAAATGAATATAAATAATGATGAAATTATGTGCTCGTAATATTCGAAATTAGCGCGCTTATTATGCCATGTTAGTGCCATTACACAAACAAACATAATAAATGCGATTCGGCGTGGGAAAATCTATTTAAATCGCGTACGAGCCGCTTTGAGTCATTCGACTCATATCAGCAATGCAAACGGAGGCAGCAAAGCATGTGTTTTACGCAATTCATACACGAATAGCAATGTTTGTGACTAAGTATACAATAATTCCAATGTTAAGTTAACAAAGATTTTGCGCTCTGGATCTGGATTTCTTGTTCTTTAATTGTTGTCGTAGAATAATAGGTGGACATGTTGTAATAAAACTAAGTTCTGTTTTAAACTAAATACACATTTATTAACGAATAGTCTGCTTAACCATTGGTAACCGCCAATTCCAGGATACGTTAAATAAATTATCAATTTATTAGCAGTGCCTGTCAATCTCCGACAATCTGTACTGGAGCAGCGTAGTGGAATATGTCTCAAGGTCTCTGTCTCAAGACCCTTGCTAATGAGCATGTCCCACTAATGAGTGGGACGCAAAAAGGGTGCATATAATAATTATTAAATAATTAATGTAGTTATTTCAATTTGTAAAATATGTTTTAAAGTATTTGAAGTCATGACCTGTGTATAAATTTCATCATTCGCGTTACAATAATGCGACTGCATAACAGCCTACGTAACTGGTTCTAGATCAATAGTATTCAGGTTCGTCTGTAGGTCGAGTAAAGCACGATTGGTCTTGTATGAATCACATTTCCAATCGGCATCTAGTCTTAATGTAGCCTGTTGTTTATCGAACAAACTTTTTGCCTTCTTGCTTTCAACCTGTTCATTGATAAGGGATCTATCGGATTGTATTTATTTAATAGCTAATTTTTTGTTGACATTGGCGTCTAATAATAACATATTTTTCTTATTAGATACGACTATTCGGTATGTTGGGTACCTTTTGTAGACAAAATAAATAGTGCAAAAGATCGGGTGAAGATACCTATAATACGCAAATAAGTACATATTTTATGTGGTAAACTTTGTAAGGATGTTATATAATATGTTAACGCTGTAGCTTGAACAATTACAGCCTTTTTCATGATAATTTTCAAAATAGGATTAAGTAATCAAAAATGTTACTATTACATGTTTGGTGGCTACAAGTTGAAGGTCTCATTTAATAGCACATACACCAAGATAACCAAAATTCAGGGTCCAAAGACAAAATATTTATTTCAATTTGAATAAAGAATATCATTAAACGAACTAGGTGCCTCGAATGGCAATTGCCATTTGTCTATAAAAAGATAATCGAAAATTGAACTTATTATACGTTCGGAAACCCTCCCGAATATGACTGGCCGACAGCGACAATAATCACAATAGTTGTAAAGTCCGCGTTCCCCGAATCGTCGGCGTATGACCCCGCGCTCCGGCCAGCGCACACCGAGTACCCACACCGGCTATTCAATAACTAGGATAACGTAACCAACACTATAGTTCCATATATACTCACTATATAAACCTTTTTCCTTTATATAGACTCTTAATAGAATAGTCACAATAGATAATCGACGAAGAGCGTAGAAGCAACGGAAAATTATATGACAGTTGCAACTAAATATGTAAGAAGCGTCCCTAAAATTCAGAATGTGCATTGATCTTAAATGCCGTATAGAAAGATAGTGGTATAATGAAAGCGTTGCTAGATGTTTAATTATATTAAAGACAGTGTCCGCGGCGAGGCGGCCGCATGGTCAGTTTACCGGCACGTAATGTCGCGTTATTGTAATGCGTTGCGCAACCGCCGCCCCTCGCCTCGTAGCCTCGCCGTCTAAGACCACTGCCCTCGGATTGAGCGAGGAACATCTCTGCTTTCAAGGGTGAGCTATCAATTTATAGTCAGCACTACTTTCGTAGAAGATACAAATGCGGTAAGCCTCGTTGGATTTTATCAAATATACTAAAAAGATACATTCGATATCCTATTACACTGCTCAACGCTTAGTCACTATATTAGATTATATACGTAAAGATTGTTATTGTCCGCATGCTAAGTTTACCAAGATTTAATTATTAGATTAGACTAAAAGAATAATGAGGAAAATTACAACAGGATAAAGGAAAAAGGATATCGTGTCGTGTTGTTGAAAAAGCGTGACCGATGAAGTGCAGTGCAGTGCAGTGCATATATGCGAGTTAATAGTAATAATAATTTTCCATTTTTAAATTTACATTGCGTCGTCATTTTGCGTTAGTTATGACAGCAAAATGATGATAAAGATAACTTTGCCTATTATAAGAATCACAATTTGTTCGGTATTAATTTCGCCGTAGTTTTCAATATTAATTAACGATTAAGAAATTAATTTGAGTAGGCCGTTGATGAGGAAAACACGCCTAGAAATCATTTGTGAGATGAGAACAAACATTTCTTTAATGTCTCTTTATGAATATTTGTTTACAATTATTGTATGTGAGTCGTTTATCAGCTGTCCGCTTGCCATAACACAGACTCCAGATAATTTGGGAACATATGCCCAGTGTAGAATTGTCCAATATTATTATTATCATTACATGTGAATAAACGCAGTTATAAAATATTAGCTATAGTTAATGGTAGTATATTTTTCAACAATGATTTAAAAACAGAATAATTTACTCTTCACTATTATCGTCTGCGTACACGGAGGAAGCATTAGCACTTGTAGAGGTCAATGAAACTTTTGAGGGTGATTGGTACTAGCGCCTGCAATAACGGTAGTAGGTAGTGTGATTTAAAAAACCATTTGTATATAGGATTTGTATTACTCACAGTATATTATAGGTACTTTATTTTTTGCATACAATTAGGTACAATATATTTTACTAGTTCCTTGGGATATAAGCGTGCAAGTATGATTGTGAAAGTTGACATTTTTTTAATAACCTAAAATTTCATATCAAAATACTAGTGGAGCTGAAGAAAAATAATATTTAAAAGCTTTAATACAAGCTCTCAGATTGTAAACAAATAAAAATTATTAATACATTTTACGTCAAAGTGGGTTAGCCAGTACTAGAACACTTTTAATTCAGTTTCATGGTCTTACATGTGACGATTTACAATCCTATGGTTCTCAAGAGTTCTCTTGATTCATTCTTTAAGTAAGACTTTTTTTATGTGTGATACCATAAAAACAAATTACACCATATAGTTCTGCAAAAAGGTAAACACTCAAGCGTTGAAAAAAAAGTTGTAACTGTAAAGAATTAAATGTTGCACGGTCATCTTATAATTAAATTTCTAGCAAATCGGTCAAACCCCCTTCGCCACTTTCGTTGTTGGAAAAAAAGGTGAACTGTTATAACACCATTAAGCAATAATTCACTATTTTCGGCGCTGCCTTTCGTCGTGGAGTAAAAAAACAACGATTCTACGAGGTCTGATTAACAACGCGTTTTTATAATGAGAAATGAAATCCATAGATACAGGTAACGGTTTATCATAGACAAGGCGACGTCGGTATTAAATGAAAATGGCGGACGGCTTTGAGTAAAGTTTTGTGTTGATGAACGTGATGGGTAGGCTTGGATGGGAAACTATAAAATGCATATGTCGCAGCCTGCTGATACAACGTGACCTTTAACAAAATGCCTAATATAAATCCTCGTGATAAAAGAAGTCATGAGAACAATTTAAAAGAAAGGAGAGAATGACTAATTCGTCATCATTGAATTGAAATTTATTTCTTAACGTATGACCCGAAACATAAATAATAACCACTTTGTAAATTTTATTGTACATAAATTTATTTCTGACAAAAAACATACATATATTTAGAAAGACTTACATATATGTATATATTGCACAACCCTTTATCTGTGCTTTACTTGAATTTTCTATACTCTTTGTAAACATTCCTGCATATTGTGTTCATTTTTATAGTTTATCTTGTTCCTAGCCGAATGTTATACTCAGACACCGAAATATATTCGTATTCAACACACAAATATTTGTCCTAGGAGGAATCGAACCTGTAACTCCTACTCATCGGTCAGGATCTCTAGCGACGGTACCAATATGTCAGATATTACGAGTAAATGCTTTTTAGTATCACAAACCTGGTAATAGGACTAGAAGCGTCGATAATAATTTTGCAATCATTATTTGTCAACGTCTTTCCTACGTCTACTACTCCTCATTACTGTTGACCTCGGTAAGTTTCACAAATATATTAGACTTTTCATGAAATATATTTCACAGTGACTGCTACACATACATGGACGTTTTCCAATGGAGAGCGGAGGCGCGGGATGCGGGGGCAGCCGACACACTTTCTGAAGGGCTCTAAAACCACGGCTTTTGTGGCCACCTTTATGAGCCATCTATTCGTGGACCTTTGATTTATCACGAACAGTTAACTTTAGTTTTTGATGGTAATTACGTTTGTAAGTCTTATCAAAGAAATTCAGAATTTTTTGATAAGTGATATTTTGTTATTGATTCGAAATCTCTACAATAATATTAATGAAACACCTATAATAATATAATAATAATTCCAAAGTAAATTAAACACCGAATATAAAGTTATTGTAATGTAAAGGCTTGATATTCAAAGGTATAAATTAATAGACTTATCCAAAAATAACTTGAACTCATTAACATTATTGATACAATAAATTTATTTAAATATTTTGAAATTCCGTAACAAAATATATTTTTTTAATAACAACTTAAAGGTGATCTCTTGTACTCAAGTTCATATTTTCATAGCGTTGATTGATTTCATAAAACTATATATGTCTTATCTACGGAGCAAATTCTATAATCACTACATAGTATAAAACCAAGTCACTTTCTGTGTCCCCATATGCCTATGTACGCTTAAATCATTAAAACTACGCAACGGATTTTGATGCGGTTTTTTATAATAGATAGAGTGATTGAAGAGGAAGGTTTATAATGTAAAATAACATCCATTAAATAGTGGAGAAATACTGTTATAGTTTATATGGCAGAACTCCTTTGCCGGGTCAGCTAGTAGCAAATAAAATAAGTATGTGTTCATCACATGCTATCATCACATTTTTTGTAAAGCGTAGATATTACAATTGCAACGCGCGCATAAAGAAGGGAGGAAGTAGGATAACGGTGAGCGCCCGCGCACGGTACTGCCTGCGCAAGAACTCCTCAATATCTCATACCGTTCCCCCGTCTGGTACCAACAATGTGTCATTAAACTAGTACCGACGACCGAGAGCCCCCTTTCCGCCCGCAACTGCGCCGATCGCAGACGACCAAGCGGTTTCTAAGCAACAAATGACGTGTCTCGATGTGATGGATGATACAAATGATAGTGGATATCGCCGCCCCGCCCGCTCTGCCGTTCACAACTTTTTGCGCTTGCAAATGGAAACTACGGAGACAGTAGGGTGAATCGAGGCCGGCGATACCCGCCGTGATTCTACACTGATGTACCTTCAGCAAATGCGAGATCGTTTACCTCTTCTATCAATCTGACATTAAATTTTCAACGCTTTTGTCACGATCAATTGATATGTTGGCAATGATATCTATCCTGTTGTGAACTTGCTTCGTGAAAAAGTAGTTCTTTGCTATTTTGTAAAACATAATTTGCATTTTCACGTTAATCTTTTAATATTACATATCTATTTACATTTCGACCTCATTAGACTACAATAATATAAAACCATTTCGGACTTAAAAGTAGCGTTGTAATTTCATCGTTCTATCTGTCAATAGATTACGAATAAAAATATCTTGACCACATTTGAGAGCAACGGATGTAATTATTTAGACTGCCTCGTACCAACACGCGAATCACACTGAATTAATAGCTAAAAGAGTGAGCAAACAAATATGCTATACGAATATGTATGAAGCTTCGTGCCCAGACCTAAAGTCCATAGAGTTCATTAAAATTCGAGGTAGGAGTAGGCAGACAGCAGAATATACGAGGGAACATGTTACGAAATCGTTTAAAATAGATTCAAGATACAATTTTATACCGATATTGAACTTGACTCTGAGTATTTCGAATGATAATAGGCAAAACACGTTTTGGACTTCCTCTTAGTATCGAGGCTAAGGCGAGGGGACTGTCCGTATCCACGGAATGCACCAGCGCTTGCGCAATCGCTCCGGCCGGGTTCGAACGTGTTACACGAGGGAGACATAAAAAGAAATATTTTATTGCTGAGCGGAGGCACCATGCCATGAGCAAATTTACACAGAGACACAAAGAATTATAGCGGCGAACATAAATGCCTATTACATTTGCTATATTTTTCGATATACTTACATCAAATGAGTACCTACATCCAAACCAATAATAATGTAATTAATCATTACTAAATTATGTTATTGTATCTACATGATAATTCTTACTAGTATTATAAACACGTAAGCGTGTTTCTTAATTAGCCTCTTTCACGTCAAAACGGAGCAACTCATCGTTTTGTTTTATGGCGTGTAGATATTTGAAGGGCTGGAGAATGACACAAGTTACTCTTTTTCGCCAAAAATATTTTATTTCGAGAGAAAAACACGATTCAATAATTAGCGCTATTAAACGCGTTACGGCCGTAATAACGGTATGACGTGCGAAAGAAAGAAATTTTTTGATATATAAAATTGAAACCACGTAGTAACTAACCATAATATGACTGGAACTATAAAACCCACAATTGCAATTTGACAGTTGGCTTCCTTCTACGGCGTAGGTGTCAGCTAAGAAAGGATTTTACGAGCGAATCAACGGATGATAGTTTTAAAAATCGAAATTTCACAGACAACTTCCTTAGAGCCGCTAATATTATAATCGTACAAGGTTTTTGTGAATGAATAAATGTTTATTATGTCCGAATTGACTTAACTGTTTCATGTTATTTTCCATTTTTTTTAACTAGCAAATAGGTAGATGAGTTGCCAATGAGTTGCCGGTATTGAATGAGAGCTTTCTTGACTTCTTTCTTATTTTCATTATATATAGATTAAATATTTAAAAAGAAAATTGCAAATTGTGTTATAGTATTCTTTTGTATCAACGACACTAACGATAAAATATCCTTAATACAAATGCGTTTCGTGGTTAACGTATATTTCATAGTCACAATGTATCCTGCTGTGGCGTAATAGTACAAAGCTTGCCCTCTGTACGGATATCTATTCACGTAACTTCAATGCTCAGGCGATAGACGGCGGTGTGGGTGCGTGCAGTTCGTCATTTGAATCCATGTCGAGCCGCTCAGAGAATCCGCCGAGCACTCAAATGTACCTACACTCGACGATAACGCAGACATAAAATTTGCATACACAATCCTTAATAGGCAGTTTAAGGGTTATGGTTACGTTTTGTAAATAGCCGTTTGTCGGTCCTCGCAAGTGTAGAGCTAGGCAGAGGTGTATTAATGTAAAGAAAGAAACAAGTAAGAATGAAAGTATGATTTTACTAAAAGTATAATTCATTTATTATTCTGTTAATATTGTGTTTATTCGTATTCAGTTGTTCTGGTATTCTATACTGAAAATAAAACAATTTATATGAAAAAAAACAATACCTAGTGATAAATTACAATGACTGTGATATATGTGGGATACGTTTTAGACCGAGCCAGGGGTCATGAAGCTTACTTAAAGTTAATGGCGGCAATAATTAAGTTGAATAATACGTGATTTAGCGCAAGCCGACTTTCGGCAGAAATAGTTTTAAGAGTTCGATAAACAAAGAATTCTCGCGGAACCCTCAACATTTATTAAAAACTGTAAACCTGTTTCGAAATACAAATATACTATTAAAAATAACAAATATACAGATATTGATTCGTATAAAATATATATTCAGAAAGGCAAGTCTATAAATAATTTGTGGCGATACCCATGTTGTTTGGAGGTACATTATTTGCATATGCGATAAGGTTTATAATTGTTAAACATGTCAACGCATTGATCCAGTGAGCGTTGCGAGCCGTTGGGGGATCAATTGTGTGGACACGTGTTGCACCCATTCTACGATGTGTGTGTCTTACGTGTATAATGTAATAGCTCCTATCTAGGTGTAACATTATTATGGTGGACTCACATATACCTACATAAGAATTGCCTATGTAACCATCAATACCGTAAACTGTGACGTAGGACATAGATGTCTCTGGGGTGCAACACTGTTTAAGAGTCTTAATAGAGCAAGAGCCCGTGGACCTCTGACGTTCGTTATTTTATAAAAGCTGAAAGTTTGTCAGCGCATGCACCCAACACAGGTAAGAACGATGGGACAAAGTGATCCTTTAAGGGTTCCATTTTTAAATTTTGATTATTTATCTATTTTCGACACACCCTTCTGAGTTATTTTTCACGAATTTTAAACTTATAATTTACGTGTCATACACCAATAATATTGAATTTACTTTATAGTCTGTAATATTCGAAATCTTTTATGTTGTTAATTAATAATGCATATTAATTTTTAATATAAATTAATAATACTTGAAGATAGTATATAATATTATTTTAGCTGATGTAAACATGTTTAGAGTACAAAACAACACATGCGCAGTAGAAATAACAACTGCGCAGCGAGGGATCGACGTAGACTCAACTCGCCATCTCACTCGCATGGGTATATATACATGTACCATGTACATGTATATCCATGTACATATATACTGCCTCGCGCTCGCTTCTACAGCTACCCTACATGCTTGTCTGGCAGAGGTTGGAACTATCAAAAATGTCTGGCTAACGAGGAAACATCATTTACTTATTACCCAAGTATCATGTATAAAAATCAGCTTTTATATTAAAACGTAAATAGAATTATATAATTTCATGAACATTAAGGGTGTCTGGCAAGGGGTTGCCGCGATGTTAAGTGTCTGGCAATGAATAACGTGATTTTAAATAATTTTCTGAAGGTAATACTAAAAAATCAGACTTTATTATTTGACGAAACTAGATCGGTATTTTACAGACCTTTAGTACCGATTACCTGCCAAAGCCACTGTAACCCATACTTCATAATGGCCCATCGTTCTAACCTGTGTTGGGAGCATGCGCTGACAAACTTTCAGCTTTTATAAAATAACGGAGGTCTGGGGTTCACGGGCTCTTAGACCATAAACACTTATTTCTTATTTCAAACGTATTTTAATTATTGTACATGATAATGGTGACTACTGATAGAAGTAGATATTTATTTATGATACCTCTATGCATTCGAAGAATATATGTCCCTTTGCCATAACGATGGAGGCAAACCTCGAGCGGAAGATTATTGTACTTAGAATTCTTCATAATTGTTCTCTAAGGCGTATCTTGACTTGATAAAATCTGGTGTCCAAAATGGCACAATAAAAGAGTTACTGCCTGATTATTTATAAAATACATTTCTGATACTAATTACTCTCTTGTTTTACATTTTTATACAGCATACAACACATTTTTAGCTCTTAACGTGAATTGTCTCCTAATCTACTAGTACATAGATATTTAAGATCTTAAACCAGGTTTATGATACTGCCAAGAAAATATTAGTACACAAAGGAATAATATGAGGGCGCGTTACGTATAGTTCAAGTGTAGTGGGTGTCAGTGTGCAATGAGTAGAATTCGAAGGAGCGCGAAGGTCGAGAGACGCCCACGTCGCTACCAACATTGACAGCTACTGCGACCAGCCGTGCTTGCTTGTCGGACGGTCCAGGTGTTCAAAGCCGACGCTTCACGACGCGTCAAAGTGACAGATGGAACTGAATAGATTTTGATGTAAAAACACTTATATAAAAGTAAGTTATGAGTTTCAGAGTAAGAAGGTTAAACACACAGATACTACAATATGTTTTTATAATATACAGGCTGGCCCAGAAAGACCGAAGTGGTGTGAATTCCTTATAACTTTTTATTTAAGACATATTTTTTTATTTTTTGTTTTTTAAATACAGTAAATTTATGGGGAATATTTTTAGATTAGTTATTAAAAATGATATCCCGCAAGTG
>DWUN01000472.1:0-22543 GCA_018249975.1 Passova gellias
TTGTACATATGAACCTTCCTCTTGAATAACTCTATTTATTAAAACAAACCGCAACAAAATCCGTTGCGTAGTTTTAAAGATCTAATCATATATAGGGACATACACCGGAAAGAGACTTTGTTTTATACTATGTAAAGATTCGGAACCAAAATTTTTCCATCTTTAAGTTCATTCTTCTAGTCTACTGCTAGTTTTTTTTTTATGTTTGAAATAGGATTTGGCCACTATCTCGCCTAATGGTAAGCGATGATGTGGCCTAACTTGTAGCATGCTCGCCTATTAGGTGCCTGTTCACTCTAGATGCGCCCATTAACGAAATTCAATATGATATAACGACGTACATTTACTACGTATAAATTTTATATATATAACTAATACTGTATATCCTGGATACTTCAATGGATATCCAAATAATAGTTTCAACAATTAACAGATACATTACTTAGGTCTTGTTAGCTGCAGTATATCCTGTACGTGCCTTTGAAGTGACATAGATAGTCGTTTCTGGCAAACCAACAAGTTCATTATTACCTTGATGCCAAGCACTGAATGTTGATTACTTGTGTAAAAAATACCATTGCAAACACATGCCTGTCACTGGTATGCTACCATACCAAATGTATTAACTCAGGTCCTTTCTCTATTAGCACCATTATACAACTCTGCGTTGAGTCATGTGAAACAAGTTAATTTACAGCGGAAATCAAAATGAATTAATAATCGCTGTATATGTATGTATATACGCTGTACCAAAATATGCAAATGAATGTAAAGGACAGGATGTGTGTATACAGGATGAATGATATAATTTGTGGTCAAGCTTAAACTTATGACATTTTAATTGACGCTATATATGCTGTTATAAATTGTTTGTGTATTCAAAGAGAATTGAATTTTATTATGTCACTTAAATCCTAACAATGTACGAGTATATAGTATAGACAATTTTTTGTAATAGCCTAAAAACCAGGGTTATAACTGGTGAAACTGCTTTCCGGAGGCCTTGTCTTTCAGTCTACGGAGTATATACTCGAATACAACTCGTCCGCAGAGTTTAAAACAAAATGGTTTAACTTCGTATGATGTAATAAATTCAACTTAGCAAACAAAAAATAATAAAAAAGTCAAACACCAAATAGAACAACCACGACCAAGCGTTGACCGGTTAACACAATGTTTGTTCACGTTTCTACTCAATTAAATGGTTCGTTTCATTCAAGCTTAATTATTACGAATGTGCAACTCTCCTAATGTAGGCCTAACCAACCTATAAATAGACGCTAATATTGTCCGATGCGTCAACCTGCTATACCACATTGTCGCGTCGAGTTTCTCATTTATGAATGAACTCGCAGATCGAGCGACTTCCGGCTAACTGTTGAGATAGTACGACACTCTTCCTGGTTCCTGCTATGGTATCTTTAATTACGTACCAGTATAAACAGACCGGTGCACGAAATGGCATAAAGAGAATTTCAATTCTAATGTTATGGTAATAAAGCACACTTTGAGCGGGTCCGCTAATCGATTGGACTTCATCTCCGCCTTATCGAGATCGCTCGAAATATGAATAAACATATTCTAAAACCTAGCAAGCGGCTTTGGTCATTGATACATTATGAGCCATAATACATTGTGATAAAGTACCAATTGGATTAATGTCGTCTAAGGTGTTGGCGACTGGCGTCCTGCGTAACGTGTTTTTTTCCTGTCTCCTTCCCGGCGTTTCACCGTTATGCAATATATCGTAAATAATTAGCGGAAGGCGATATTCCCGTGTCTTATGGAGATGTCGACTTTCTGGTTTTTAGCCGGACGCTTCCGATCCATCCGGCTAACAGTACCTGTCGTTGGTACCGGACTATCTCCATGTTTAACTAGTTTAATAAAACGTGATCTTTAACGTCCTCGTTAACATAAAACGTGGAAGCATTATCCGGTGATGCCTTGAATCAAATTTATCTTTATAGTTCTTGTTTTGTAAAGCTATTAATGAAAGCAGACTAGTTCGAAATCTTTTGCATCTCTTTCTTTGCGTGTCACAAATTGTTATGTTAACTTTCCTTGTAAACTTACATACATAGAAATACTCGTGGACACTTAAGCAAAAAGCATATTATTCCCTTCGCTTAAACGGAATCCGCTGATAGATGGGCATGGCCAGCATACCTGAAGATTTTATTGGCAATGCGAGCCTTGGACGAGTGTTCACGTCCGCACTTTTTGCAGTGTCGGTAAATGCTCATATAACTTTTACCAAATTGCGCAATTTAAATTGCCTCGCAGCCCTAAGTGTTCCACGAGCAGTTTTTACATGATTAATACCCACATACATTATTTGCCGATCTTTAATGATTAATGTATCGTATTCGATGAAGTTTAAAAAATGGAATAAATTATTAATAAAAAACATTAAATGTTTCCCACGCGAGGTGAATTGGTCCTAATACATTCACGACGCGAAAACCGCATATATTTATTTAGGCTAGTCATAACACTTTTTACGTCTAATTTTGATGTATATACAGAAGCAAATCATGTCTCGCAGGCCAATTTAAGTTGATCTGCGGAAGGAGATGGTTTCATTCATCAGTTGAGTAACAGAGAGAGATCGAGTGTGGTAGGTGAGGTGCTACATACGATGGTCGTGCTGCTGTTCTCACGATGGCGCTCGCGACACTCATTTGATCCGAATTATGAATGTTGTAACACGGTTGAGACCGGTCTACCGGAGTCTTGACCTCCATTACATGTCGATTTTTTAAGGTTTCATCGCTACTTCCTTAAATCAAAGTATAAAGATGTTGTTATTCTAACAGTAATACAATCAATATAACGGAAAAAGGTTCTAAAGGAAATATGTTATTAGAATGTTTGTAACAATTTGGTTGTCTGTCTCATAATATTAATATTTATTTCTAGTTCATAACCGTGGAACTAAGAATCGTGCTTATGGAGTTTTCTCAATCGTTTACAAAGACAAAGACAAAGACGTCTATTTGCACAAATATGGGTTACATACGAATATAAAAATGTTAGAAGATTATTAGTTCAAACCATATTTTGCCTTTTACGGCGTACATATTTATGTTTATTCGTTTATTGATTTAGAGATCTTTGTCTTTGTCTCTTTGGACCGTTGAAATCGGTTTCTATCAATTGTAACCCAGTACGATATTTTTACCGAATACATACCTAGTAGTAAAATTGGTTAACGATGGACCCGGATCTCCTCTCATAGTGAGAGGATTTAGGCCTAAGTCTAGCTAAAGTCACTAAGGCCTAAGTCACTCTAGCCAAGTGTGATTCAATTAAGTATTTTTTAATAAACAATAGACTATTGTATTTATTTTAGTGTGAAATACATGCCGCGAAGTTCAATGGACTAATTAATAACGTGGAAATAACACAAATTAAGATCCCAGTACCATACAATTAAATTAAAAATTACCCATTCCTACTCAAAAACACGTCTTAACGCTAACGGCTGAATAGAAGTTAGGAAAGAGCGCGGTGTGGTGTGTTGGAAGTCGTATATCACGGTTTACGTCTCGAGGAAATCACCTGCATTAGATACGTGGCATTATCTCGTATTATCTCTCGGTAATTCTAATTTTCTGTAATTACCCGTTTTAAATTAGATGATCCCTGTGAGAATTAAGGAGAAATTGAGAATTGCTTCTCATTTAAATAATCCATTTATATTATTCCATTTAGGTACAGCTCTGTGTTACATTTTACAGAGAACTTGATCAAACTATACAGTACGTATTAAAATATAATTGTGTATTAAATGGATAAAATAAGCTCGTTACATTAGGTAGGTACTCGGTTGGTTGGACAAGAGAATAGTGAAAATAAATTTATTCATACAGTGTATCGAGATAGACAATACAATTCTTCACCATATGGAATATTAATAATTACATTCCAACGTTTAAATTCTTTTAACTGAATGTAATATTAGATATTGCACAAAAAATCCATTGTAACTTTTATCGCATTTTCTATTCATGCTGGAATTTCGAGTTGGTAGATAACATTGACGCGGTTTTCACATAGACAATGCGAGAGAGCATGCAGCATGGTATGGTTACTTTGTCCATGTTGAGTCATAACTTTTTTGTTTATGGTTCTCAGTACCGATTTATGTTGGTATCGCAAACAAACCGAGTATCCTCGATAAAATTGTTGTACACGAAAGTTGGTTGTTTTAGTTGGCAGATAACTTGTCGGCCTACTAAGGGTATATCTAAGTAAATTACATAGCTAACACACCCTTTTTGTCTCTAGGATACCTACGTAACTAGGCAACTAACATAACTGATTACTTCAAACGATATCCAAGTCTGCATTACAAGCACTTTGGCATAACGGGAGCTATCTTTTCTATCCTAACTTTATATTTGTTTTCGATTACCCATATTCTAATGTAATACTAAAAAAAAAATATTTTTAGTTTTGTTTTATCATATTGGCTCCACGCCAAGACAGGCATAAGTCTTTTAATGCAACTTCCAAAGTAGTAAAGAGTATAGTCCAAAAGTAATAATGCAATTTCGTAAACAACGGAAACACATGCCGAGTTCTGATAGCATGCATGAGACGGTCGAAAATCGTACATCTTTAACCATACTGTCACAGGTTCATACGATTTCTTCCAACTATCGTGCCGTAAAAACCGGCCAGGAACTTAGAATGTTGAAGTTAAGTGGAAACCAAACAAGTACGATTTCATTCATGGCTGGAGCAGCGGCCGCCCCTCCTCCGACCGTGCACTCAATGAGCGTATCATTCATACATTTAATGAACCGAGATACTTGCCACACTGTAATTTATTCCGACACACATCACTTCATATGAATCAGTACTTGTATTTCACTATTGAAACCAGTTTGTTGTCTACATGGAAAGACTGATGTCTGTCTGTATTTGTAATAGCAACCTTCCTTTCCTTTCTTTTTCCTTAGTAACATTTTGGTCTTCCGTTGTACGTGTTATACTTTTGCTTACTATTTTTTGTACACTTATTATTATTTTTAAATAAAATAGTTAGTTATATTGTTTAAGCGACTTTTGTTTATATACGTCTTTCTTGTTTTTTTCTAAAAATGGAAAGCTTTGAAGTATTCCTAAATAGTAGACTATATAGATATACAAAGTCAGACAAATCCCAAGACATTTTTTTTATATCACTCATTGCAGTACTTTTTATTGAATTTACCATTCTACTCCATTTACTTGTTTCTTTTTTATACTACGTTGTGTATGTTACAAAAAATTGGTGAAATTCTCTGCTACTTGTCACTTGAATGTGTCCATATTCCAACTAGTTACCATTGTTTAATGTCACAAATAGTATAGTATAGTATAGAATAGTACTTCCGATCTTTCCGACAGCTCAGTCAAAGATACTATATGTATATTTATTTGTTTTATATTTAACCATGCCACAACAACTGTAAGACCTACTCGTAACAAAAGATCTATTATTCTATATAGCGTCGTTGTCAATAAACCAAACGATCATGTTATACATACATTATTATACATGTCGTGTGCAATTTATTTTTAATTAAGCTTATAAAATAACGGGAACGGACAACAGACAACATTGTTATAATTAACGACCAGAACCACACACCGACCTACCTACCTACACCTAATCAGAGAGGTACACGTGATACAATGAAAATGTATTTTAATTATAGCTCCGTTATATTTAGGTAACAAAGGAGCCTTACTTCAGTGTCTTATATACTCTTGACACATTAGAACTCTTACTTATTGACTTCTTCGTGTGTAACTTCACTTATTTCCGGAGATTTTTCGTATAAGGAAACAGAAATATTATATTTGTTTTTGCGTGTTGTGTATTATGAGTATGAAAAGTTAAAACGGGCGAATGCATTGCAGGTTTTGAGAATAACATGTTAGTATGTATTTTGTACGTAAACACGTTTTAAAACAGCTCGTGTAAAAGAATACGAACAAACAAAGGCGGTGAAGCATGTTCCGTGGGGCGAGGCGTTGTTGACACTATCGAGAGCGAGCTCAAACAGATTGAGCCACGCTTACAACTTGTATATTACGAAAAGTCAATTTTGCAATTCATGGAAACTCCAAGCTTTATACCACTCTTTTTTATTTAGTTAATACGTACTTATACATATGAAAGTTGAGTAAATATCATAGCCGTTTGGTTCCATTTGAAACTATCCAGAGCAATGTGAGACAATTGTGCACGAGTAAAATTTTATGAAATGTAGATGCTTTTCGCTGAGATTTATTTATTAAAAGAACACCATATTATTGTCCTTAGAATTGAAATCTGACCAGAAACCTCATACAGCTATTACTTATCTAGAGAACACGAACGTTTGAAGCGAAATCTGAAAAAGGAAATATCTGTTTGAGTCAGCAGTTTGACGGCTCAAAAAAATATTTTTTAAATTACAATACGATGACCAATAGGTCACCATTTTATAATTTCACTTTGAAAGCAATTTATTATAAAGGTAGCAAACGTACAGGGTTACTTTGAATGGTTGTGTCCCAGTTTGGAATTGTCAATATACTATTTACGATTAAATTTGTATTTCTATGCTCTGTTATGACCATTTACCAAATAGTTCTCAGCATGTCTGACTACTCTATTACATAAGAATAAATACTGAAATAAATTACATAATATCTTCTTTGCAACACTCAATGAAATGTTATTCGGCTGTTTACAAAAAAATCTCACGCTACTTCGCTCTAGGGCAAGTCGATAACTGAATCGCAAAACACGATATTCGCATCGAATTATTTCGCAGCGGCCTGTCTGATCACATACACAATCGTCTAGTTTATGTCGAGCTCTGATTGAATTCGTCGTCATCGTTTCTGTGAGCAGATCCAACGAGGGCTATGAATGGTGCTGGGGTCATTATAGGGTGGCGAAGCGCGCCGCCGGGTCGCGGGAGGCGTCGGAGGCGATGATCGCGCGATCCGCAGTCGCGCTGTGACGCCGCGACATCGCATAGGCTTCCGTTCCCGCCAGCGACGCCGTGGGAACCGCTTTATTTTCGTATTTAAATACGACCCTCATTAAACTGGTTTCGCTCAAAATTCGCTGCCTCCTTTCGACGCCTTTTACTCAGCTTTTTATGGTTCCGTTTGAGATTTTTTAAGGTCTAGACTGCGGCTCGAATAATCGTGGGATGAGGCTTGAATTACGAAGAATAGGGCCTCGATTCTTTTCATTTGTAAGAGCTTGAAATGGTAAATGACGAATGCTTAACAATACATTCAACAGTCATCTAAATATTACCTTAAATTATTTTCACTTTAAGCTCAAAGTATAAAAACAAAACTATTTATAGCTAAGAGCAATTTTAACTGTTCCTGTTTGGAATATTTTTCGGTAAAAAATCGATATAGCTATTGAAAATTAAATTAGCAATGTGATATTCTGCACAAAACAACCTATTATTTTATTACCTTTAGAAATAATCTGCAAATCTTATTAAATACAGTATTAATAGCCGCTTTAGTGGGCTCTTAAATATGCAGCGTAATTGTAATTCGATTTGGGGTATACAAGATTAATGGATTTATACGTAACTTGTTCTTCACCAGTAGCCAGTTTTCATAAGGCAAAAGAATTGGTGAACCACTATAATATTTAATTAACACGCGCGATTTATGTTCATTGAATGGCGTATTTATTGGCCTAGAGTACTTGGATAATATATTCTTCTAAGTTATGGTTATGATATCTTTTGTTAATAACAAAATCTATTAATGATGATTAAATCATGATTAAAGATATTATCGCAAAAGATATCAAATTAACTGTTTATCAAGTGTAACGTATTTGTACCAATGTGTTAAGTGTTGTTTTCATGTACGTAAGTTATCCATTCTTAAATAAACATAATACAATGAATATTTTCAGTAAACAAAACTATTTCACGCCTACATACAAAAGACTTAAACGCATTAATCTCGATCAAATTATTTGATACGGTATCGAAAGAAAAGGGAAAATAGACTGAAGATAAGGTTCTATATTATCTCATTAATTATGTTAGTACGATATCGAAGGGTTGTTCATGCTCCGTAATGGTCTGTACTTCCCCACGGTGTCACCTTACACCGGATGACAGGTAACCCTGCAACACAAACGATAAGCTTCCATTTATATAATACACAATCAATTACTAGCCCTATTCTCAGAGCGGTTAGAGTTATTCTTGCATAACAGTAATTCGGTATAGCAACAAAATTTTTAACTTTCCTCGAAATGATATTATTGAAGTCAAAGAAAAAATGACTTTATCTGTAGTTATTAAGGTTCATTTCGGAATTGCTGTTACGAGATGGGATACCGGAAGGACACATTGTATAGGCCTTCGCTACCTGGTGATAATATTCTTTGTAAGTCATGGATGTGAACAATTATACATTGATGTTAGCGCTCAACGTTTTTAGTAACATTCCATGTATAATTACAACTTGTTTTATGGTGTAGTGATAAAGATCCAACCCGTGGACATTTTATTGCGTCGAAGAATAAATTACCTAATAGTTAAAATTTGGAATGATGTGTTAGGGTGTTCAATTTTTTTCAAACACATACAACATACATACATCTATACCTATTTCTTATAGGTGTAGGCAGAGACAAAGGATTTCCATTCGATCACCTTTTCTACTTTTATCAACAATAAACATTCATAATCGCATTAATAAGAATGCTGCACGTCTCTTCGTAACAATTTATAAGGTGCGTATAATTTTTGTCTGTAAACATACGGTGCAAACCAAAGTATTTAATAAATTACTAAAACACAATGCATATTTGATGTTTCGATGTTTACGTCACTATACGTCTAACGCTTGAACCTTTCCGCACACACTTATGCCCTTACGTGTAGATACAGCGTTATGTGTGTGTGCGAGAGGGCGAGTGTGGAGAGCGAGGGAGGAAGTTCCCGCGTAGCACCTGGTGAGCATAGGTTACATGTTGCGATGGGATCCCATTGATTTGTGGTAAGATCCTCACTTAATAATGCACTACAACATCAGTGCACTCTTTGTTCGATGATTCATGGGATAAATGCGTACATTTTACTTGAAATAAATTTTTATTAAATAAATTTCAATTCATTGATTGAGAGAAAAGAGAAAGAATTTGAAGTTTTGAATAAAAGATATATGATATATGATGAATGTATGATGATGATGAGAGATAGAATATTTTTCATTCAGTTGCTTAAAAAATAAAGGATGATATTAAAATCCAAAGAAAGCTTAATGCGATACACACATTGCAGTTCTACATCTGCGCTGTAAGCTTATTCCTTGAATAACTGCACCTTTATCTCATTACACATATCCTATCTTAGTTTTTATTCGCTAATTGTTCATTTCATTTCTTTATATGAAACTGCTACATATAAAGTGAGGATATGGCTTTGTACTTACGTCATTGTATAGTTTGCCTCAAATGGTAGAGCGGCCAATATTTATTCTAAGCGGGTAATTTTGAGAAAACACTAAAACAATGCAGTGTTGAAGTTATCGGAGTGTTCGAACACCGATGGTGACAATGCCGCATCCTCTGTTTGTCTTAGTGAAAGTCAATTGTTGCGTCGCTTGTCATTTGTTTGACCAAACTTTTGAAAGTGACTCGCATTATTGGGCAACGTTACGCTTAAGGGTTGTCGCAATTCGCCTTATGTAGTTACTGATTGGGTTATAGGAACATATGTGTCCTATCGTAGGACTACTGTTGTGAACTTGTAGAGTTTGAGTTCTCAAATTGATAGAGCCTCGATCAATCTGTCAAAAGTTAACGTCTGACAAGATGAATAGGTACGCAAACAGCTATATGCAATTGAACACACGTGTAATAAAATGATCGAGCTAACATCAGTTGTACGCCAATTATAAGTAGTTACATGTAACCATGTGTCAGTGCAATATATGTTCTACGTAATTTTGCAAAGCGAAGTCTTCATATTGTAACGAAGTACAGTAAAGGGTGCTACATTCAAGACTACATGTCACTTAAAATCAGGTGAACTAGTAGTCTAAAGCAAGCCAATACTTTAAAGAATGTGGGATTTACACGGGCAACGACCGTAACAATAAAATGTACAGTAACTGCACATATTTACTGACTATAATATAATTCCACATATTTATAAACTATAAAAACGTAGTAAATACATTAATACGATCTAAAAAATTCTAACGTAACAATGAATGTACTGTAATGTAAAAGATTATTAACAGATTTTTAAATGTCAATATATGTATGTACATATGTAATGAGTTTCGTTTCGAACTCTGCCTACGAGTACTGGTAGGTGCGATACAGAAGTTATCGGCGGGGCGCGGCGCTGGGCCGGGCCACACGTGCATGCCCTTTGTTCACAAATACTCACACTTGATGGCTCAGAAGATATCAGCATGTACATAAGTGCTCATGAAATCAAGCGTATCTAGTAGAATTTCACTTTTTGCAACCAACAGCGGCAGGGTTTTTTTTTTATTTGGAAGGTGGATATTTTAATTCCAATAAAATAACCGCTTTCTTACTAAAGCCCCATAAACGTTGTTTAAAGAGTTTAAAAACTTGTGTTTCTATCAATAAAGTTGCATTACCTTTTGTTGTAATGACAAAAAACCAAAGCTCCTAAGAAATACTCCCGATGGATTCACGCAGCGCAATATTTACTACGCCACCTCCTGTCCCTTTCACTTCCTCTACGACGACAACCTGTGTCCGAGTGAGACTGATTACGTAAACTAGCGTGCGCGACAAGGACCGAGCATTCATTCATAACCGAGTCCGCCATCCGGTCTGCGTTCTGATCAATCACTTCATCTCCTTCTAACGCGCAGTCTCCCCTTCGAGTGCGAGCAGGTGGCACCGGATGCATAGCGGCGAACCGTAGCATCAATCGGAAGCTCCTTAAAAAAATATTGCACTCTCTCGCCCGACTGGAAATAAATTCATCCGCCGCTATCCAGTCGCGCTGTGTTGTTGCATATCATAACTGCAAGTTTCGTATTCAATATAAAATTACCTAGTTTAATAAGGGGATACTCGCAATTGGTGATTTTCGTAAGCTCACTGGGAGTGAGACGTAGCGAGCTTCGCCCCTCCGCCGGCGCCCATTCAGAACCGAGTAGTCGCGTACCGGCCGCAGTCACGCACGCGCGCGCCCTCACACCAGCCTCTGAAAACTCTGGATACCCGATACCGAATTTGAAATGACCGGTCCGAAACGCGTACGTTCGCGATCCGACTGTGTTCACATAGTGCTTGCTCCGCAGTGATCTCTGTAATCGCTAAGTGCTTTTGAGTGTGTGATACCCAGAATGTACGAGAAGTCGCCCTGGACACTTTTACAATGCCCCAAATTACATTAAATGGGTAATTGCTGCACGTCATTGGATAATGGATTGAGCTAATGTACCTATTACATTATATCTGTCCTCCTAATATGCGTGGGCCGCGGGTAAATTTTGCACTTGACTCCCGACTCTCTTTGTTTAATGCCGTTCCATTTAAATATTTAAATTCAACAATGCGTTTCTGTCTCCATGAGAGGAATACCAAAGTATATTTCTTTAGGTAGTATATGATAATCTTTGAAAAATTTTTGCTATAATTTAATTATATTAACGCGTATACTATTGGACTTATGCATTTGTATTAATTAGAACTGAAAATGATACCCATAAAGTTACACGGTAACGTTGATACAGTGATAGTTATCAATACTAGATGATCCTTAATTTAATAGTAGCCATATTTACTTAACAATGATGATAACGGCCATTCAATGTATATTTTTTATTGGGTAAATAAAATGTAAATGAAATAATTTGTCTAACGCATAGTCAAGCATTTCCTTTGCAAATTGTATATGTACTGAGCAAAACCAGTTTTAAATTGACGCAAAAATTTAACGACAGAATACGTCAGCACACGAATATTTTATCCTTGTGTATCCTTTTAATATTCTCAATAGTAAGAATTCCTTAAGACGCTTCGACTACGGCACAGGTACAGCGTTATCAGCGGCGCGCTCGTCGCTCGCCAACGACCGTGGGAATAAAAAAAGCGTGTTAAACAATAGCAGCAGATAAGAACATCGTCAGACCCCGTTTAGGGTACCTTCCAGTAATTGCGTGGTGTCGCTCGCCAGCCTGTAGCCTAGCAACGTGCGTGTAACAATGTCACATCATGTATTTTGATGACTTTTAACGGCGCTGATCAGTATTTTTATTTTATTGGGCAACATACAATTACAGACCCAAATTCAATGATTATATTTTTTTGTTTAAGCTCTTCGAAATCCTCGAGATGACTTTCGATGGAGATATACATATTTGTGTTTGCAAATTATGTAAAACGTGGAATGTTTTGTGTACATTACGTGTCCTTAAATGTAACAATTATGTTATCGACTATTACAAAGTATGAATTATACATGGCAGTCAGTATGTACATACATTTTGATACAATCGGTTTCTTTTTTCAATTACAAATATAGCCTTGAATTTACGACTCAATATTGCGAGTCAAGGTGTTATTTTTATGCGAATTGTTTTTTCAATTTGTTCCTGACAAGTTTTATCGAATAATAAAATATCTGATCGCCGCGAGGTTCACATGCACCCTACACCCTACAGTGTAACGGATACAGGTGTACTGATTTTATTTAGGCGCCATCTTTTAAATCCATGCTTCTCTTCTTTTTTTATTTTTAATAGCAAGAACTTTATTTATATACATATAAAAAGGCGTAGAAAATAAATGCTATTTCCGGTTCATATTATGGAGCACATAAATCATGTTTGTATGGAGCTCTGTGTCTTGAGTCGGTTTAGTTATTATTTACTATTTAATTTAGTGTACTGTAAAGTGTAAAATAAGAAAGTTGGAACGTAATAAAATTAAAAAAATATATATATGTACCTACGTAACCTCAAATATTGAACCATGAGTCACGCGTCGATTGTTTATTTAAACTATTTAAACTATTATAGGTTCACAGAAACGCGATTCGAAGCTGAAAGTAAACATTTTCATGTTTTTCCAGCGGACTCCGTTGGATTCGTTGCTCTGTAATTTAAATACAATAAACAGTAGGTACATACAGCACATACAGCTAATCAACAACATTTGTGAATTTTAATATATTATTGAAGCCCATTGACGACCCAGTTTATTGAACGAAACTGTAAAGAAGCGAAAATATAGTTTAAGATATGTTTTATTTAAATATCATGATTTTAAATGTTTAGTAATTGCCAGTTTTTTGCAGCCAGCGAACCGTGCCACTGACTATACAAAGAAACAATGATAGTCGTTTAGAAGTATTGTACATTTGAATTTAAAATCCGAACATTAACCTCGTTAAAAATGTTGATTTTTTTAAACACAAATTATTGAAATTTAGTGTCTAACACCTAAAGTAAGTTTCTATGAAGGATTAGTTACTGCAATGATGTATAAATAACTTCAGTTCGATAATTATTTAGTATTTAAAATACATGACCATCTTAAAATTTTCTCCGAAATTTAATATTGTACACGACTTTAATTAATCGACGCGCTCGTATAATAGGCGTCGATAAATTTCAGGAGTTTCGGTTGTAAAATATTTTTAACCAAACGTTAACATCCTGTTAATAGCCACTAATGTCACGGTGACATAGCTCCGACCCAATTTCTGAACGGTGAAATGGGTTTTAATAAGCACTCCGAGTAAATTAGTTCTACCGTATAAATATAGTAAGTAGATAAATATAATCGACCTAACATTCCTACATAAACTTTATAACTGTAGAATTTGTTATAAACAGTATTTCTTTATTAGAATATAAAATATATCGCTGAATATTTGTAACGACACTCCAAATTTTACAAGGAAATTACTTAATGTCTCGTTTTGACATTGAAGCTGAAAATATTATTAATAAAAATATTCTAGTGTCTTCGAATATTGAATATTTTGTTCCAAAACAAAAAGTTACATAAAACGACTGCGACACTGAACTTAACCTTATACCCATTGAATTTACATACAAAAGTACTGATAATACGTCAATTTAAATGTATAATCAACGCACCGGTATAACTATATTATCCGAGTCAGTCTGTGTTGATGTATTCTAAATTTTATTACCGACTTCATATTATACGTTCAAGTATTTATCGATCTATTTTATTACGAATATTTGACAAAAAAAAATTAATAGTATTACTTGAGGTATTGCCGATTTGAAATGAATTACAATTTGTAGATATATTTATTGTGATTATTAGGTTTTTTCCAATCAAGTTTATTTTTCCATTCTATAACAACCTTGCAAAGAGTGCGGCCATTTTATCCAGTCATTGAGATCCCGCTATTATCCCGCCCACGTCTTAAAATAAACATTAAAATTTGACTGCGAGCCGTGAAACGTGAATTTTCCGGATGAAGATTTTTCTCGCGGGGGGCGCTGCGCATGCGTGGGAGTTGGGCGGCGTTCGCCAATCGCCGGCAAGCCCGCCCCACGCTCTTCTCTCGCGGCTGAGCACGCCTCGTCGCCAACCACTAACTTCATAAAACACGCACCCGATACTAATTAAACTCTGAAACTGTAATATTTTAGTATAATTATCATATTACTTGCATACACCGTGACAGACCGCGGCTATAATTTGTAACATACTCATCGTGACATTTATCTCCAAAGAAAGAAGGAATGTTACGTTTTTAAAGAAAATTTCAGAACGTCTAACGTTCTGTCTCCATGCAAAATCGTTAGTGGTGTCATAAATCACGATTTCGAAAACCTAATCGGTGCGAAAGTCGTATCGAAATCGCGTATGGTTTGACACGTCAGTTCCATGCATGCCGAGAATTTGTGTCGTTCTCTTTGGTAATACGTCATTTTATCAGTTCATTAAATACCTTCTTACGTTGACTACCGATACCGACCTTTCGTTGTTAACATGTAGATGTAAAGCAACAAAAATGGGGGCACATTCGTCGGTACTAACCTGGCCTAATCGGTATTAGTTTCACAGACGTGTCGTACTTAGAATGGACTATTTTTTATGCAACCAAATGCGGTGAAGTCTAGAAAAACTGCCATCAATCAACCGTTTCTTACAACGATCAACGCGTTCATTTGTAACCACCCTAACCATACATGTGTAAAGCAGTAATGAGTACATAATTATTTATTACAGAACATTAATTGAAAAACGCTATCCTAGGCATGCGTGGAGATAAAATGGGTGTTCGTTACTATAACATAGCAGTGGACATTAAAAATTAGATCATAACTTATAAGGAGATAAGTAAGCTCTGACACTTTTTTTTCTAATTTACCATATCCTTTTACGATAAATTAAGGTCTTATATCTAAATAGGTAACATGTGTGTTATAGGATTTCAGACAAATGTTATAGATACCTCGATTTACGGTGGCAATTAATGATGCAATGTAGAGTCACCACAATAAAGACCGCCCAACGGTCGATGTAATAATTGATCGGGCAGAGGTCAAATCTATTGTACGAAGCCCATCTATTGTAAGATTTATCTTGAACACAGATTTCAATGCGATCGAAAGACGCACAGGATACATAACGTTGATGGTGTATAAAGTTTTCAGAAGTCATTTGTTTTTTCCAGTTTGTGTGATTACACTCGTCAGTTTCCAATCATCTAAACGAGCGATATGTGTGTTACATTTAAAACAAACGAGGCCGCTTACGCACAAAAGCTTACATTCTATCACATAATTGGTTCGCATCAACACGCTACCGAATTGTTATACAAGCTAGCATTGTTCCACATTTGAATCGCGCGCTCCGCGTCACACACGTTTCGCCGAAGCATCCATTGTGACAGTGTTTGTTGATGCGCGGACGATCCGCGCAAAACCGCTCAAAATCTCGCGAACGTCCCATCAAAACATTGCCGCGGGAAACAAACGTGTTTTCGAACGCAACTTGACTGCGGACCGAATAAATTGAATTCCATCGATTGACTTTTTTATTTTTATTTCGCGGCCGCATACAGCGCCCTTATGATTTAAAACGGCTCACAGACGTGAAGTAAGTCACTGTCTATTCGGACAAATATGCGGGTATCCACTTTCCAATTAAGAGGGTCAGAGATGAGATAGAAATTAGATCTGACCCCGGCTGATCCCGCAACGTAATTGACACCCAACGCTTAGTGTTTGCTGTAGAGAAGGCCGCGGGGCTTAATTAATGTGGCAGGCGTCAATTGTTCGTCTACCGCTACACATCAAAGACACGACATTGTTCTTGCTTCAACTAATTTTGGCGAACTTATATTTGAAATACATATTTTTAAAAACTTTCTTCTTATAATTTCAATGTATATATAAACATATTTCTAATATTTATCAGTGACAGGATTAAAGACTACGTAAAATGAAATATGTTTGTGCACATATGTATGTATGTGCATGTCAGTTCATGTAGCCAATGTAAGTGAGCGTCATCGTTTCTGCGCAATATACAATACACTTATATGTAATAATACAATTTCAGTGCAGTTACTTACTGTCATAAGCGGAGGGGTAACAAATTGGGCGCGACAATCGAGTTAGTTGACCCGAGCTCAATCTCGGCGTCAAATGATTGACCGCAGGACACAGCGACACCGACTAGAACACGAGTTAAAATCGCTTTAAAGATCTATTTCTACGTCCATATTTTATACATAACTTTAAGATTTAGACATCAAATTACGTTTTATAAACAATTTGATTTTTATAATATATCTACATAAATTCAAATTGAGTAGGTACGCATTTGCCAATTGCTTGATAATTCGGAGAACGATCCCAGCCCGGTAGTAGGTAAGTAGGTATTTACCAGAAAGAGACAGTGATGAAAAATAGTTCAACGTGATAATGAATTGTCAATCCCTTTTTATTGTTTTCACCGCTTGCGATGGAACAGATGGCAATTACGCGCGTGTTTGTTTGTAATTAGGAACTATATAGCACTTTTTGGTTGAACGTCGCCCCGTTCAGACCTTTAAAAGCCAGTATTATCAGTATTACTCGTCTATTGTCCCCCAATATGGCACGGCTCAGCGTGCGGTATTGAATGCATATTACAGTATAAAGAATCTTAACCAGCTAAAGTGTCGTGAAGCACTTACTCAATTCTTACAGCTCTTGAACGTATTAAAGTGACTTATTGCTAAGTTTTCATATCAATAAAAATATAAACCAGCATCTAATAATAGAGTAGACCATTGCGCTCTTTAGTTTTTGATCTCAAATTCGGTTTCTTACGCATGATTCGGCATGCTCTCAATTAGGAATAGAACAGTAACAAAAAGTTGTTTTATATTGTGGTTACTGTGATACACATGTGTGTATGTTTACGAATGTTTATTTTATTTAACCATATGGTTAAATAAAATAAACATTCATAAACAAATTAAACAATGCAAAAATTGCTCTACAATTATTGCAATTAATGCCATTATCATTTTCATCTTTCCATTGTTGGACACAGATATCCTCTAAGGATGAGAAAGGCTGAGGCAATTCATTACAAAATAAAATATAAAACACGCCAAGCTCAACAGTGCTTCATTTGATTAAACTAATTATTTCATGAACAAAACACGTGCATAAAAAGTAAGTTAACTGCACAGAACAGTGCGATCGTATTAACACAAACCCTACAGGCATTTGCTTATGATTAATTCTCAAATGTCCGTTGCAACATACTTTTTGAGACCCGTGTCACAAGCCCCCCGCTGTAGATATTGACGCGGTGTCTAAATTTGATTTTTATTAGGCCCAATTCGTCGCCCCCATCAGCGCTAAGTAAGTTAGATTGGATATATTATGTAGATACATACATTATCGTCCGCTTACAAACAGTGTTATTTGTGAGAATCGTACTCGTGCCATTGGCCTTTATTTTAACTCTACATTGTTAAACATTTTAATGCGTTAAAGCTCTTAGCATTTAAATTAAAATACATAATTTCCCAAGTCTTTCCCAGAAATAAATTGCGACAATAGCCGTGTGAAAATAGGAACTTAAAATCATGATTAAAAAGCGCTTAACAAAGATCGTTGACGACAGCTAATATTTAAAACTCAGACAGATAATATTCGATAACCCGGTACTTAACCAATTCCGACCCTTCGACAACCAAACGGTTATTAAAATGAAATAAAGATGTTTACTGGTACTTAACCCTTGAACCGCCAACGCGAGAGGAATCAGCCGTATCAGTATGGGGCGGCTAGTTATTGAAATGTATTATTCATAGAAACCGATAAGTACGCCCTTATTGAAAACATCAAACAACTTTATCAATGTTACAATTAAAATTCAACAGTGTATGGAGGTATTAACCGGCGGACGATTATAAATTAACGATAATTGTTTATTCAAACGGCATATTAAATAGTTTATTGGGTGAACAGAGTACGACGCTTGCCGCGGCGGTGATGTAGAATGTAGATCTTAAAACAAACCGTGTTCCAATTATGCGTACAAGTAGTCACGCACAGCGGAATATTACAACCGCTTATTACACCTGTTGCATGTATGTACCTACCTCTAAGCTGGGCAACTCGCCGCTTTAGCACTTTATAACATTATACTTGGAGCTCGTCTCTACCGCTATAACCCACCTGCGTACATTTAATCACCTAAATTATCTTCACACAGTATTTAGGCGATGTAAGTACATCTAACACGTGGCGATTGTTATTGATATTGAAAAAAAAAACAACAAATTTATCGCAGACTATAAATAATATCCAAATATAAAATTTTTGAAAACATAATATTATGCAAAAATTTCTTCTAATATATCACTTTATAAGCGATATCAATAATTACTTGGTGCACTTTGACCCGAGCTGCAGAAGTTGGCGAAACGCGTCACGGGCTAGCGGTCTGTGTGGGAATATCCCTACGCAACGGGGAGTTAGTGAGGGTGGCGGGGGCGCGGGCACCGTAAGTGGGGTACCGGGCCGGAAACGAGTGTGTCGAATCGCTCCGCGCACCTGTGGGAATGCGTGTATCAACGGATCGCAATTTAAATACTGTCAGTTCGAAGTCGTTCCGTTAAACCGATAGCATAATAGAGAGCGTAACCGTGTAAATGCACAGCGTTATCTGTTAATTGTTGGTTTTAGTGCAGCTTATTCGTTCGTTTTGCATACCCGTTTCTGAAACGACACCATACGAGCGCGCATCGGTACTCGTGTCGTTCGATAGATATCGAGAATAGATCAAGGCGACGTCGAGTGCAAAATTTGCATGGATGCAAACAAAACACAGTCGTTCTCTTTCAGATACCGTAAGTCATGAACAATAGTTTGATAGACATACAATTTTCGACCGTCACGTGACCAGGACTTTGCCCGCAAAATGAAAAACTGCGAAGAGTGTTTAGTCGTTAAGTGACGTCGAAAGGAAACAAACAACCGTGTGATATCCGATGATCTAATTTAAATTTTATAGTTTTAACATATTGTGAATACTACAGACTCTGTTGGTTAAGAACATTGTAAATATAATACAGAACCAGTGCTAAACAGACCAACCAGTAAATAGTGTTTCGTTAAACTTGGTGACGGGTGCAAGTTCCGACCTCAAGCCCGCAGCAGTGCATACTGGCGACGGCGGCCATTGCAGGCATGGGAATCAAGGTCATGATGAAAGCTTTCAATAAGCCAAAAGGTGAGACCCCACTACAACATTTCCTCTGATTTTGTTACAGATCATTAAGATTCAAATACTATTACTACTACTACAATACGAGTGTTTTATATGTCGACAGCAGTAATTAACATAGTGGGTACTACATTTTGGTCAATTTTGTTTTATTGCATTAGAAGACTTAGAATATCCATATCTTAGACCACACAAAGTATTAAGTTTTAAAAAGCACATTGTCTGTGTTTTTCACTTGGAAATAAATCGGATGTTTTCGTGGCGCTTGATTAACAAGATGGGTAGATATGTTCCTTTGGCCGTACTAAAAGAAGACACTTTTTCACTTCCGACTTTGTTAATTGCTGCAGTCGATATGTTATATTATATACGAGTATATACGAGTATATATATATATATATATATCGTATATATACACGTGTATAAATAAAAACATAGGTACAATGATTATAATTTCTTAAATTATTCATATTTTGAAATACAATGTAAATTGACCAAATTAACTTGGTATAGGTATATTAGCAATAAAAATTTAGAAAAGCAAATATCTCATCGAGTACAACGTAACATCTGCTGATGACATTATTAAATAGAAAGTGTGTTAGACATAATAAAACAGACTTAGTGAAAAAAAAATGTTAGGTACATAGGGTTTTGAATCTGCAAGTAGTGGCGTAAGAACTATATATTGAAAATTGAAATTTATTTATTTATTTATTGGATCACCAACATATGTAGCAGTCTTTACAAACAATAATTTAATTAAGCTTAGTTGGTGCGATTTAACTGCTCTTACAGTTATAGGCGACCACAACATTCAATTTGAACGAAACAACAAAATCAACATTATAAAAGGAACGAACGTTTTGCCTGTGTAGTTGAAGCTTCATTAAAAAAAAAAAAACAAATATCTGCAGAAGCCTCATATTTCGTAAAATGTGTCAGTTATGACAATTGTATATCATTTGAACGGTAATAGGACGACGAGAAAATGCCGCTGTAGCAAGTGTTTGTGCGAGTAGGTCTTCCGCTGTCAATCACGCGTTCGGCCTTATATCATTGGCCGGTGGCCGGGTGCATTCGTTTCGAATTCGCAACAGCCAGCTCTATTGTCGGTTGTGTAAAGGCGATGTATCATCCTCGGTGACGCAATGCTCTCGGTTTCGCCTGCACTTGTCCTAAATGTGAACGTTCCGTGACCGCAAGAAAAATATGAAAACGCACGCCTTTGATGCGTATCAGCGTTGGCACTGTTGGCAGAGACAACGGGTTTGATATCAGCGCACGCCTCGCTTGCTCCTTAACAAATACATTACAAGTATGCTACCTCAGTTTTTACAATTAAGGGATGCTTTCAACATAATGGATTTTTTCAAATCTTAATGTAAACGTCATTTATTTATCTCTGTTTATTGCTAGTGTTTTATTTCTCTGTCATATAGGAAATGTAGCACATTGTTAAAATCATAATTTGAAATTGTATCCTAAACATAATATTGAACAGTGTCTAAAATGGCGTATGTGACTTGTTGCCCATCCTTCTGTATAGATTCACATAAAATAAATTAATTTGAAGTAAACACACATAAAAATTTCTTGTGACGGCTCGCGTCCAAAACTATCGACCTTAGGGCGAACGTTGTGCAAACGCGAGCCGTCATTACCGCAATTATGATTTACTCTTCGCGCATGCTCTGCTGATCTTGAAAGTGAAGACCTTGTAGCGTACGCGCTCATAACCTGAGAATTGATTTAACAATGTTTGTATACAGTAGCTAACTACCGTTTATGACCGAGGCGGTCGTCTTACGTCTATGCTTCCGCTGTCAAACCGGACAGTTAAAGTCGGCGTGACTTTCGAGATCGTTTTACGCCCTTTTCCAACCGCAGTGTTCAAAATAAACTTGTACATTTCTCGCCGGCAAACAATAGTCCTGTCAATGAAGCAACACTCAAAGCATTTACGACTCGCCACGCATACCGAGGGCCATAAAAAGTCATAACAATTTACGGATATAACAAAGAAGCAGTGGCATCTAGTACGGGAGCTAATAACGCACCGAGCAGCATCAGCGCATGCGCGGGGGCGTCCATTCACGCCGCTGATTGGCCCATCCGGTGCGCGCTCAACGAGATGATGCGCCCGCGCCGCCTCTGTCATTGAGCAAAGGTCTCTCGCCTACATTCGTGATCAGCACTACAGATCAACGCAAGATTAATACGTCCACTATTGTTATCTTGGACTATCTGTTTCAAAAGGTGGAACAAAACGCGAAGGATTCTTATAGACACATTACGGAGAGATGTTTTTATCTCCACATTGTTCCCCTGGGTTTGTCGTTGTGATATTATTAATAAAAGGAACCTTTGTTGCCATCAGAGAATATGAAAATTAATACATTTATGCCATGTAATGTTACAACCTACAATATTTTCAATGAAAATTTGTTACTAATTCCAAACCGTCCGTTGAAATTAAACACATAACAGCACTAATAGTTCTTTGTCAGAGTGACTACCAAAAGCACTTTATATGCTTATGCAAAGCTTTTGTTCGCGTCATTTTCCACGCCAGTGAATCGAGGACCGTTTGAAAATAACATTTTTACCGCATTATGAACGAACCCTCCTGCACGGTTGAGTGACGGCAAGGGTGTGTTAGAAACAGTTATCAGTTTTTTACAAGTGGAAAATTAATCGAATTTGATTTTACACGATGCCAGCAATGTCCTACTTATTGGACTAGTAAGGGTTGTTGCATTTAAGTATGTTTTGTGTATG
>DWUN01000473.1:0-22528 GCA_018249975.1 Passova gellias
CCTATTCCATTGTGGGACTTAAACGTAACTGGTGAAATGTGGGGGTGTACTACACTCCTCTGCCTACCCCTTCGGGGTTTACCGTGATTGTCACCTTTGGGTTAACAAGCCATTGATATATTATATGAATGCGTTAATTCTACAGAACTGCTCAACTATATCACTAGACAGTGGGAACTAGATTTTTATATCATCTCGCACGCACACACGCTCAGACACGCCCACCGTCAAGACACACAAACACAAACATATCGCTATTATTTTCGTATCCATTAAACCCACAGAGAATTCCTTCACCTCAATGTCATTGCCAATAGATTATTTTGTTTACATGAATATCACGATGAATCGTCTGAATACATAATAATAATAATATAATTAGCGAGCGAACGGAAAGTTAATGAGTCATAATAATCTCGCATTCAACTGCGCTGTCTCGATAATACTTAATCCGTATATATGGCGTTGTAAACGGAATAAATCCCATTTGAATGACATAAATGAACGATATATTATTTCATTGAATGCAACAAACAGGCTACAACACAGCTGATGGTAAATGGTCAATGTTTATAAGAAAAGCCATTTCATACGTACATATCAAAACGTTTCGGGAATACCATAGATAAAAATGCATTTCACATTGACAAGTACCTATATACATATGTATTTTTTGTTTGCATTTCAACATAGCCTCCGGTTTTGATCTTCTAATTAGTGATTACGAAGGTCGGGGATGTATATGGCCAGTGATAAGTCTGTCGTAGAAATCTTGAAAATACGGTGAAATATACTTTTGGGTGTGTCACAATGTAACAGCGGTTATGTCTCGAAAAGAACGCAAAGTAGCCTACATTCCATTTCGTGGTAGGTCACGTAGCCATGCCTTAATATAACAAACATCCGTTGTATTATCCAGCGTTCTTGATACCTCGACCAGTTGGAAACTCAGTTTGTAAGATTCCGATTGGAATATGTATGTATGTACCACCCTTTCGTTGGTCCACTGCTGGACCGGGTCTCCTCTCATAGTGAGAGGGATTTAGGCCATAGTCTACCACGCTGGCCGAGTGCGGATCGGTAGACTTCAAACTCCTCAGAAAATATTATATAATTTATAACATTTCCAAAGTGTGCAGGTTTCCTCACGATGTTTTCATTCCTTCTTTCCTTCCTGGTGCAATATGGTGGACAATTCTCCAAGCCTACCGCAGTCTCAGGAGAATCCTATGCCCAGTATTGGAAAGTTAAAAAACTGCAACCAGTTACGAATACCACTTTCATATTCTGAACATGTGTAAGTTGTGTAAGTAACATGCGTAAGTGTTAATATTATTCTGAAGATGTGCTTTATGAAATCTATGAATGCGGAAATTTTGTGCGACCAGATAAGGGTCGCATCGACACATTTTATCTGGACGCTGCGGAGAAGGTAAAAAGGTGCACAGTTACGACTCCTTGACTGTGCACTCGTAAACATAATGTAACTGGAACATTTAACTTAATTGTATTAGGGGAAAAGTTTTATGTGTTGTGAACAAAAGGCAAACGATAAACAACACTTTCTAACACCACCTCCGTCCTGCATCATGGCAGTTATGAATTGAAATTCAAGAAATACCGAGTTCAGAAGTGTTTAAATTGTTTATTTAAAAATTTCTGATTGGAATCGACCGGTCTATTGACTATTGCCGTAGAAATGATCACCATCAAATGTCATAGTGTTTTCTTTGGTTCGACTTGGAGGTCTCTGTGTTGTTTCCATAATGCTCTAAAACATATTTCATCACTCTGTTTCAAACCAGATTATAGATACATATATAGGTTGGTAGCTAATCTGTGTTCTACTAATGGGCATGATTTCTCCGCTACTGCTAGGGCCTGGAGCATATTCCATAGTGATCAGGGTCGAATTTGCCTGACGTTATACTTCTTTAACCTTGATACCTTTTGTTTAACGTGTTTCCCGACATATGGAAATACTTGGCTAAATTTGTCTAAGGCGGTTACCAGGTAGCATCTGTGGTCACTTAGTATTACCAATCAAAGGATATTTGTAAATAGAAAAAATTTAATCGAAAATTTCAATTGTTTTTAAGAATGGACAACGGATAAAGTTACGAATACAACGATTGATCATCTGGCTGGTATAAAAGCTTAAGGAATCAAACATTTTAGACGGCGTCTAATTTATCACCTAGTGTTTGCGGTGATACCAACAACTGACCGCTCCTTTTCCACTTTCCTAACATAAAACTTATTGCTCGAAACGAAACAAATGTTTTATAAAACGTAGCTAAAAAAGACATAAAACGCTTTGGTTACGACTAGTCGCGGCGGGCCACCCTAATCTGGGCTCTCGTAAACAAAATGTAAGTGAAGCTTTCCCGCAGCTCTCTTACGAGAACGCTGGCGCCTTTTTGTAAAATTAAACAAAAATATATTTTTCGTAACAAGACGCTACAATGATGGAAAATGAAAAAAAAAAAATGATACGAACGTAGCTAATTGAGTTTAAGAAGATTGTTAACTGAGATCCCTTTTTGGTTGAAGATTTAGACGATAAATTGAAAGCATCAGAAGCTTTTTTTCAACAACAAGACCTCTACGAGAATTGAACCCGAGGCTCACCAGCAGTTGAACAATTGCTTGTTTGAATGCATCATACAGTTGGAAAATTCCATCATTTACGTGACTACTAATATAGCTTTTTATCTCAACAGTCTCCTTTCACTTGGATCCCTTGGACGATGTAGGATGCAAGGCTGTTATCTCCATGAAAGACCGTTGCTGAAAGAGCGTCTTTGAGGCGCGACTGAAATACACAGCAGAGCTGAAATGACGCCTAGATGATGGTGAGATGACTTTTTAACAAAGGATTGTTTTTAGGTAGCTCTAAGAAAATCGATATAAGTACATATGTTTAGCAGCTGTCCGCTGCTATAATACAGGTAATTAATTACCTAACTTGGAAACAGATAGCCGCGTGTGGAGTGGCCCAATTATTATTATTATTATTATAACTATACCAGCCAATCATTAAGTTAGATCGATAACATTAATTCATTACATAAAGTAAACCATCAAACTATTAGATTGACAAACAAAATTGCAGAAGCATATAAGCTTTGAAAATGTAGCTAAACAGCGCAAGAGAATTCGGTTACCATTAAATCTCATGCTGTTATTACAAATCACGAGCACTCCCAGTTAGCACTGCAAGCGGATTTAATCGCTTTTATGTGTATTACAGATTGCGGGTGCAGCGAATATCGCATTGAAAATCGAACAATTCGAATGTATAATGTTATATGTGTTTAGAGTGGGTCATATAAGTTAGCCTTTACCGACTAGAAAATAAGATTGAATTTTAAATGACTCGCGGGTAATCATCTATTGCGCAAACAACGCGTGTTTTTGTTTCATTGTTAGTTAAATATAAACACTGTTGACACATACGCTTAAGGTCCATTTTTTATTGTAGTTGTAGCTTTGGACCTGTGGCGTTAATTTATGTTTTTATGTTAGGAATCGTTGGTTAAGATTCTTGTATGACTTTGCCGAAACATAATTGAAATTCGAGGAAACGAGGAACATACGGAACTGTCTAATGGCAGTAAATTATCATTAATCACAATAGTATATTTGAAAGACCTCTGAATCTTCAAAGGCACTTGCATTTCATGTGTTCAATTCTAAATTTACTCACTGTAACGTTGAAAGATAACAGAACATGAGGAAATCACGACCAATCGGAGCTCGGCATAATATTTTCTGGGACGAGTGAAGTCTAAAATTCTGTAACTGACCAACGTGGTCGACAAAAGCCTTAAAGTTTATGAAGGGGGAGACCCGTGCTCCGCAATAGAACAGAAAAAGGGATAAAAAATAAAGATATGTACCGCATTTTCTATGGAGTAGGTACATAACTGTAAAGTGGACGCTGCACCTGCTTCAAAAGTAAATGAATTATATTAGCATTATTCAATTTTCCACCCTTAACGACTTCGCTTGTCAAGTTCTTGAACGGTGGTAATAAATTTTCTTTCTTCATAATTTTCTTGAAAATCCATAACTTTTTGCAACCTCATCTATTGCGTAAGTAGTTTAGACAATGCAGTTATATTTCCAAAGTTTTTTATATCGATGATGGTAACCCTACTTAAGTTAACTATGAACAACTGGGACGTTTGTTTTTCGAAGACCTACATACCTAGTCGCATGTTTTTGGACCTAAATCACTTTGTGCTAGATCGGAGAAATAATCGTAGATATCAAAAATGGTCAGAATTTATATATACGAGTACAAATTAAGTATTTTTCATCAGTTACAAATTACTCAATATAAAAAGCACACTGTTTAACATTTCGCGCGAAAATCAACCAGCCTTTATCTCGGGCGAGTCATGCCCAAAAATATTATCCAAGCTGTGTAACGTTGCCAAAAACCGCAGTAAAACAACGCTCATCCAAGGGACGGTTTGCCAGTAAACAATGGGGAAATGACTATCATGTTGCACCAATTAGTTAAGTAGGTCAAAGTGTAACCCAGAAGGTTGTGGTGTTGCTAGAGTAATTATGTTGTTCCCACGTGCTTTAATTGATTTGGCCCAACGTCTGAAGATTTCGTAAATATTGAATTTGAATGGAAAACTTATCGCTATTTAAAAAGGCTACAACTTAAATCTGAGGGTTGCTGTCGTCAGAAATGTTCACTCATCTTAAATCTCTCTGTCGATGCTTAATTAATATGTCTTCCGATGTAGAGAAACGTTTGTCAAAATATCATACCAACGTGACCGACTGCATGACTAGCCAAACTGTACAAACCTACAAGCTATTTCAACTTTGAATTTAATTTGCAATGCACGACGATCATTTTGAAATAATAGCTCTTACTTGGTTTCTCCCAAAACGAATTCGAGGTTCAATTGTTATCCGAGCTGCTTATATCGGCTATTGCACACACAACATTATTTTTCAACTTCTTTCACATTTATTGCTTGACTGTACTGTCATAAATAATTTCTGAAAGTTGTTTTTCAAACTAGCATAACGAATCTACCGAGTTTCAAAAGAAATGATAACAATGTATCTAAATGCTGATGAATAAGTATGGCTCCGCTGAATGGCAGCTTCTGATCCCGAAAGAGACATCACATGTAATTTACATAATTTAATCAACAAACAAAACTGTACAGTTTACCTAACCGACCGACTTCGTTACCGTAAATACTAGATTATTTCTCTGCTCATTTTATTTACTTAAAACCTTACTTGGCACGGAGTTAGTATTGGATAAAGATGTTCCCTTGTTTGGTTAAGGATTAAAAGTGCGCTAAAGATTTTTCACGCTGGTCTCTTGGGGCCGTGCCAAGCGCATTCAACGCTTATTATCTAAGCTTTTAAAATGTTACCAATTTTGAAAAAGTGTATTAAAATCTTTCTGCAACGATTTCAGAAACGATCTTATTCCTTAATTCATGAACACTTTAACGTAGACATCGAGAGGTGAAATCCAAGGCGAAAGTTTAGTTTTTTCCCAGTCACTTTACTGTTCCACTGTCGGACAAGACTTTCCTTTCATAGTAAAATGGTTCTTAGGCCGTACTATACTTACTGGCCAACTATGTATTAGCAGACTTCACACACCTCACAAAGTTATAAAGCTGACTTTTTTTCTATTGTAAAGGTACGGTCAAGATATGTATACTCGTATATACATAAATACAAATAGGTGTTTTAAGATAATTAATTGTGATAACAATGACGTGACCCCCATAAAGAAGGGTACGGCGGCTTTGTAAAAGCCTTACGAGCCCTGCCAGCGTTAATCAGCTACGCAGAAAACCACACAGCTATTAGATAAACAACTTTGCTTCAGCCATTTTTTTTCAAGATCAATTATGGTAAAAATATATATAATATTGTTTTACTAAATAAATTGAAATGTCTTTATTATAATTTTACTTTTGTTTTCAAATAAGTGCTTCAAATACTTATCACAATATCAGACTCAAAGCTTAGTAATTTATGTATATGTATAAATTTTTGTGTTTTGTTTTGTTTTCCACATAATATTTCAATATCTCATTTAAATACTTTTGTATGTAGGCATAATAAGACTTACATTCGTACTTAGTTTGGGGATTCGATACGCTTTATTTGATGATCGATAAGACAATTCAGAACGCAAGTTACTCTACGAGTATACAATGTTTTTCAGTTTTAACCAGCACGTGGCGCATTGTGTTCCCCACCGTACACTCCAGCCCATTGTACGGAGGTAATTAATGTAGACATTAACTTCGCTACCCCTAATTAAGCAGGGTGTATCGTGCTTTGAGAACGTTTTATGAGCCACATCGATGGTGCCCTGCCCGCGCATAACGCGTTCCGGCTCGATTTATTTGACGTGAAAGTAAAATAAATAAATATAATGGCCGTAATATTGTTTAATAAAATTTTCAATTTATTTCGAATCCTTTGTTGTCGACCTTTACTCGTCATTCCTGCTTCGATTTCCTTAGGGTGGATTACCTGGACATGTTTTCGATGATGGTTTACTTATGTTTGCTAATGTAGTAGGGTATTTCGGTGATTTAGATTTTTAGATTCCCTTACCGGGATTCTAGGATTGTATCCTGTCATGAATTTCTGTAAAGTTATGTGCACACATACAACAAAAACATATGTCATCAGTGGTTACGTTATATCTTGAACCATCTCATCGATCAGCCAAACAACCAATAATCGAAACAGCTTGTCATAGCAGTTAATATTTTATTTAGAAACGTAGGTATAATTTGTTGCGGAAACTGCTCACAGGAAATAAAACGACTAGCAAAAAAGCTTGCCAAATAATTGTGAAACGGGCTGTTTGTTTCAAGCTTCTTGTATTGCAAGCTAATTAGCCAGCTTACATTATGATCCAGGGCTCGCTGTCGCTAGTCCCCGTAGAGCGCTGATATATACCACTACACGGACTGCATTTTCTCAAACAAAATACAAACGGATATTGTTCACATTATTAATTTTCTTATTATATGAACTCCATTCATATACAGTTCAATATAATATATAATACGTCATGGTCTAATAATTAGTAACTATGCTTTACTGTAACTCTAAAGTAGTGGGTTCGATTCCGGCTCAAAAATACTTGTGCGATGACATTGCCTGTTCTATGACGGCATATTTTTCACTCGGCTATCTGCTTCAATAAAAATAAATGATAACCTGTAGGACAAATGCATTCTGGTTGTGGCCGTTCTTTCAAGTTCTTTGTACATTTTACTCATTCTCTGGAACTAAGTTTCATAAACAGAAGAAAGTAGACAAAGCGGTAAGAATGTCCAGGATTGTAAACGGTGAGAATACTAAACCTCTACCTAATCTTATGAAAAGTTTGCCATTCTACGAAAAGTATGAAACTTAACATATATTTATGGGAAAAGAGAATTTTATACATAACATTTCATTGAAAGTTCGGGTGTATCGATTACGATGGAAAACAGTATCTCATTAAATTTTCCATTTCTCCTCGTGCAGATATTGAAATATCATATAACGTATTCGTAATTCGCAAAAGAGCACTGTCCCCGCGCTGTTATTAAAAATTCCTTCCAATATTCCTAAAACGTTCATGAATAAATCTAAATTACAGGAAAAGTAATCTCCTTTGGGATTGGCAATTACGAGGGATATTTTTATTTGTCTCATTAAGAACCAAGCTCCGACTTACCGTATTCCCTTGTCGGATAGTAACACATAAAATAGAAGCGATACATAAAATTTAAATTAATTTATTGTCAGAATAAAGTATACTAAAGCATTTAATAAAATCAATAAAAGGTAGGTACATGACGGCTCGCCCACATATTGATATTAGTCGCAGACTTCCACCTTTCTCTAGTCAAATATCTTTCTATTTAAGTATCACACAGAACAAATTAATATGCTCATCACTAAATGTTTGTCCTGGATGGGAATCGAATCCACTATTTTCGGGTTAGCAATCAGGGTTTCTAACCACTAGACGAAGAGACCAGTTAATGCAGAGATGTTGCAGTGTACAGATAACTATGCTAAATTTAAAGAACTCTTCTCCAGTACCACCACATATTCCCAGCATCGATTTTCTCTTTCTTAAATAGACGCAAATATACTCGTAGAAACATTTTGTTTTCATCAAAATAATGTAGTTTGAATGCAACGTGAAGTTAAATAAATAATTCCATCAGCCGATCCGAACTAAAATCCGATAGATGTAGCAAATTTCTTTGAGTGCAATCACAAATGCAATGCTATCCTTTGGGACTAAGCTGGAACTCTTTGAATCTTTCCTATTGCACCCTTCGATTTGGAATAAAACAAGTTTGCAATACTGCAGCTCGGCTACACTACCGACAATGGTCTTATTCGTATAAAACCTTTTGGAATGTGGACCGTTTAGAAAAAAAAAAAACTTTGAATAATACCTAATGCCCAATAAATGGATGGAGTGGATGGAATGGATCCTAAATATACAACGAAATTGCGATACCTCTTCTTCTATGAAATGTAATTTTTATCTGTCTTTCTTTCTTATTTATTCCCAGATTTTCAATGTTGTACTGCTGAACACGGATCGCTTTTCATAAAGACATCTCGAGGAAACTTCATTATTAGGATATTCCTTCGTTTAGGAAAGAAAACAAAGACTGATAAACTTTGTTACGATAGAACGTCGATCTTTACTTTCTGCCTGCCCCCATGAATAATAGGCGTGGCAGTATGTTATCGCAAGTGATAGAGCTTATTGTACTCCGCGCATATCGCTAATCACTTCGAGTCAGACCATTTTTTCGAGAAGACGGCAATGACGTTACTTCCCTTATCATGCAAGTCATTAATTATTTATTTATTCCGTTGAATATGGAACAGCCAAAATTAATATTTAACGGGGGCGAGATGGAGCCGCGCTTCTCTCACGAAATTGATTCGAAACTTGCTTTTGAGATAGATTGTCAGTTAGTGGGAATAGACCTCTAAAGTTTGAAAAAGTACATAAAAGCACGAGGTGTACAGAACAGTAGTCATATTTCAGTCAGATGCTAACAACACCTAAAAACTATCGTAATATTAAAGAAAAGTCAAAGAAATTATTAAAATGTAATTTAGTGCCCATTTTTAAGCTAATATTTTTATGCTATAAAGTGAGAATGAATCTAGTATATTATGTGTGTACCTGCCTTGCATTAAATAATCAATGATATTTATCTATGCTGGTAAGAATCGTTAAAAGTGTGGGTGTATGTCGGTTTGTCGATCGTAAGTTCCAAGCCACCCATCCCTGCCTCCCTAAAATCTATCGCAAAGACAGTTCTTGTGTGAATGGTGCTTAAGACCTTTTGATATTAGGTAGTCATGTTGAAGTTCACTTAAAGCCACCCCTGTATGCCCGTTCGATGTTCAATAAAAAAGGATCCCAATCTATCCCGAGCAACTTATCTTACTTAGCACTTGTTTACGAGCGACTCGTTTGCATCAAACGAACGAGCCTGACTTTTTCAGGATCGCTCCACAATCAACCGTTCAGGACTTCCCGCTACAGATTTATCGGCACACGATCCAACAAAACTAGTTCGCTTAGGCCGATGTTACTTTTACGAATGTACAGTCATTTCATTTGTATCTATGAATGAGATGCAAATGTGTTTTTTTTGTATGCATCTATTTATATCTCTATATTTTTTGTATCAAATCTGTAACTATAGAATTATATCAACAAAGAATACCTGGTATAATATGAAAACTTCTAATTGCTAATAATTCATATTTTTTAATAAATCGTAATATAACAAATAATAAAGTTCACAGAAACAGTGTTTATATCTTTTCAGCACTGAGTTACAGAACAATTACAGCTATTATTAAACATTATAATATCTAAACATACTAATCTTTTATCTAACAACTAACATCTTTAATGTAATTTTGGGTTTAGTTACTCAACAAAATCTTTGTTACGTTATGTCTACTCTAAAAAGGTGCATTTTTACTACCTTTGTTGGGTTTGCCAACTTTACTGCGACTAAAAGTCGTCTCTACGGTAGAGTCCTAAGTGAAACAGTGGGCAGAAAATAAAATGCGTACAAAATGGAATAGGGATCGTGTATTCGGATACATTTTTTTACTTTTTGAAGCAAACGAAAGCTCGCAGCCGAGCTTTTTGAATCATACTCAAAAACTCACCTGACCTTTCGCTGGTTAATGAAAAGATGCTTAATAGGGATGTTAAAATTTACATATTCATATTTTGGGGTGTAAAGGAATTATGGTAATTGAAATATTATATCGAATATACCGACGTTAGGTTTCACGTAAATGAATACGACAGATAATAATCACCGGTTATATTTTATAACGGTGAACATGTAAATATGGCCTTATGTACGCTTTGCAGTGTACAGGTGAAAGTCAGGGCTGCGTTATTCGAGAAAAGTAATCAATCAGTAATGAAAAATTAGGTATAAAATACTTGAGTATTCTTCCAAGAAAATAATTAATAAACAAAACAAATCAAACATGACATCACGCCAGGTCCCTAACAAATAACTTATATTACATTGAAAGACATGAAAAGGTTTCATATTACAAAAGCAGATGCTTAATATAAACATACGGATACAACCACACGATAACTATCCAAGAGGTTGTTGATTGTAGTACAAAATTAATTTCCCAGAAAAACTTGTTGGCATCCGTGCATAAAATTAAAAGAATGTGCCAACGCGCCGCTTGCAACGTACATATACGCGTAATAAACGGCAAGCAAGCCAAACCTAATTTAGCACAAGAATAATTGTTGAAATAACGGCCTAATCTGACAATTTAGCTCATACGAGACGTAATTTGATCCTCGTTAAAAGCTTAATGGGTTGAGTATAGGGATAGAGCGTGAGTTTACAGATCATCAATATAATAACTGAAATAATTATCCAATGTGAAACATGTTGCTTAATAGTTAATTATGTTAATGATACGTGTGCACATATTAATATTGTTTAATACGCTACGCCTAATTATATTCGAAGGAAAAAGATAGTCCATTTATCTATCCGTTCATCGTATATCTATCCATCCAACATACATCCATCTAATTACAGAATCGGTCCAGAGCTGGTATTCATAGCATCATAGCGTCGTCAGTATTTACCGGTCATTTTGAAAATGTTAACTTTTGTGAGCAAAAATTGATTTATTATTATTACTTTATTCTCACTCTTGGCGCTTGTGACACGATTTAATTCACTATAAAAAGTTAAGATAAGAGCAAAATAATATTTTGGCTGTTTATATTATGCCAATGAAGCATAAGTCCCAAAGTGCGACACACGCCAACTCTACAACGTACAATAAACTCATTTGAATCGTGGCCAAAACCATAGAAATATTTATCTCTACTTTGAATGTGATGCGTATTAAAAAGCTTTCACTATTTACAAGATAACGAGAAAAGTTTTTTTATTTGAAGAGAGCGCTAACCGAGCAGGCAGCGGCCACGAAATGACCGCGGCCGCCCGTGGACATCTACAACCTACCTCCAACAGAACTGGACGAATAGGGCTGATAGCGTTTGTTAGTGTAAGTTATGAATAAAGCTATTAAATATTAACATAGCTACAAGAATGAAACTGATAACAATCAATACACATACATCAGAAATATACATATAGAATATTACGAAGGGAAAAATAATTTCTCATGGTTATATACAACTAATATTTTCTACGGATTCGTTGTGAAATTTATAAAACGAACGCCCCATTTGCTAAACAAGCGCCAACCCTGCGTTATATAAAAAATACATTCGAAACCACATCCAAAGCTAAGATACCTTGAGTATTATTCTCTTGACTTCTAATTAGATGCACATTGAAAGCTTTGTATGCTGTGAACCTGCACAGAGCTTTGCTTGGGCTTTCAAAGCAATGTTTGTTAGTTAAGAAAGAGTGCAAAGTATCTTAATAGAATATGAAAGTGGATACGTCAAAGCTATAATTTTCAAAGCAAACGTCAAAGATGATATTTTTGGAGTCTCTTGCTTAATTGGATGAAAGAATGAATAAATAGCATACATTGCGAATTTTGATAGACACAGACACCGAGGGAGGGAAGACTCGTCAATCTGGACCAAATAGTTCAATACTGGCTACCTTCTCTTTAATATTTCGTACTATAGAAACGTTGAAACACCGTAATATGCAAAAATACGACTATTGTATTGAATTTCTGTTACGACTACATACATCTCAAATTTCTCAAGCAAGTAAAATAAAAACAAAAACATTGATAACATTATTATACTTGTATTCTTAACCGATACGTTTGGCTAGCCCCAAGGTACACCGCATTTATTGGAACCGACTAGTAAGTCGGGGGCTGTAGGTTCGAATACCACTGAAAATTTATGTGAGATTAAGTAAATAATAACAATATTTATATACTATCTGTACTTCCAAATGTCGTTATCAGTACAAACTGAATACAAATTCAGAGCTTTATAATTGTCATTTATCAGGTGTCCGGTCACCATGTACAGGTTGTGCCTAAATTGGAATGAGATGTCTGAAAAAGCTTCGTTTGAAGTAGTCTTCAGATATTGTTATCTATTATTTCGCCCCAATTAAATAGTCTACGAAGTTGACCCGTATTATCAAAACTTATAACATTGCTAGAACGTGACTAGATCGTGATTGGCTGAAACTAACTAAATGCCAGTGTCCATAGGCCTCGAATTCTAAGCCTGATACTGTCTTAGCCTGACTTCGCTTTCGAGCGGCGCTAATCACGTTAATACTTTCAATATAATTATCGTTATTGATCGAGAAAACCACGGTCTTCCCTACGTCCAACTCGCTATCTAAACGTTAATCGTTAAAACTTCGTTAATATCCTTAACTCGAGTCTACACCGATCTAGTACAGGACATACGAGTAGAACCTCCCGTCAATTAATTATCCTTGGAATGAATAGTTTAGTTTTTAATACTGAATGCTATAGAAACCGTGTATTTGGATCAAACAAATTAATGTACATCATTCTCCAATTCACAGATTTAATAAGTTATGATGTGGTGTTTACGCCAATATTTTTGTGTTAATCGTTGGCGCCAATTCCCCAAAGAAATTCGGCAGTCTTCCGGAACTGCGCAAGGGTTTCTTCTGATGGGAAAAGATTACGCTACGATTCACTGTAATTTCATTTAAGTAGTATTCGACTTATTAACTGGACTATCAGTGAGTGTATTTATTTATTTATTTATTCCGACCACATATTAGTGAATCGGATGGGGTTGAGAATCACAAAGCCAAATGAGTGTCTGCAGAAAGTTGAGAACCGTTTCACCGCTCGTTTTAAACGCTGTGTAAGATGAGTTCGTAAAAGGAGTTCCAATTAACTTGTCTCGAATAGCGAAGTAACTGCAATCAGCTTGAGTGGGGAGGTCTCGAGTGACATCGCTTTATTCCACTTTTTTCAAACCTGTTGCGAACTAAATGAGGCGGAATTCGAGACGTCAATGTGACCGAGTATTTGTGTGTCTCTATAGTTTTTTAAATAATAATAATAAAAAGCATAGACTAAACAGATATGCAACGGGAGTATTGATGGATGTGGGTGCCGAGGGAAACTAAGGCTTTCCTATAAATGCGTGTTTTTTTTTTCGACCCTTTAGTAGTCCACTGCTGGACCGGATCTCCTGTCATAGTGAGAGCTGAAACGCGCGTAACAATTCAGAGCTGAGTGCCCGGATTGAACCCAGACCCCTGGGAGTGGGAGGCTGAATTTTAAACCACTAAGCTATCACTGCTCAGTTACTTAATAGAAATGTATTGTGTATTGGATCAAAATGAACAATCTGTAACATTAAACAAACCTCATGAAGAGTCAGTTCTCGCCAATCGCCGCATTAATTATTTGAAAGGAGTTAATTATAAAGTGTTAAAACAACTAGCCAGAATCGGCATGTATATTAATGAGTTTTTCCAAGCTAGTTTCGAATTAATTTCGCTGGGCCTGTTAAACCGCGTTCGGAAAGGTTCCGCCGGGTCGGGTCATCAAACTAATCTTAAACTTTCTAACTTCCGATAGGTATGTGCCACTCATTACCGTCCCGCTTTTCGGGACGGCGGCCTTGGGTGAGGCTTGAAGGCTATATCGCTAAGCTGATCCGCTGTTGATTGGCTTAAAGCGTAAGTTGCCGTAAGCCTGTCAAATTTTTTTTCAACCTTCCCGACGCATTTCTTTAGTTATCGTTTTGTTTTATTTATTTTTATTGATATTATATTTTTTGGATTTCATATTATGTTATATACCATAAAGTAGTGACATCAGAATAAAATCTATTACATTCCGTTCTGTTCCTTTCCATTCCATTCTATTTCATCATTCCACTCTGTTAATAGAGTTCGATAAGCTTTAACGACTTTACACCGATTTTAATCTACCACCACGGGACAGAAGCTACAATTCCATTACCATATATGTAGTTTCTACTCTCATATTACCTCATTTTCTCAGTCTGAGTTCACACGTTTTGAACATAAGAAAGAAAAACACAAAAGCATTACAAGAATTGAAGGACTTCAACAAATCCATAATTACTAAGTCATCCTGTTTGACAAATCCAAAGAAAATACAACCTTAAGTTAAATACAGTATTGCATACAGTTGAATCGATTACTATACTAATTCCGATCCGTAAGTGTAAGTACATACAAGCGTACTGTAGCATAAACAGACAACTGCAGCTGCAAAAGAGCGACAAAGTACGCTTTATATGAACGCACTGTAACAAGAAACGTGTAGGATTTGAAATTTGTGCTTAGATACGCTGTGAACAAGGCTCAATTTTGATGTGCAGTACTATACTGTAGTAAGTGTTCTCTTCGTGTTCAGATATATTTAGTTCAGAGCAGCCAATAAATGGTGATAAGTTAATGCTCGAACGCCGCCAGTGGAAGTTCTATAATGATCGAAACCCCAATTCATATCGTTCGATTAATAAGCACACCAACAACTCGAGTTAATTGAGATTTTTCTTCCTCTGTTCTTTTCCTTCTGGAACTGTTTATATGTAACAACTCATGATTTTTATGATGCTCCAATCAAATAACCGCTATAGACAGTATCGAGGACGCTATAAGTGTATGAAGTCTGGACGAAAGAAATTCTTGTGACCGCGCGGACGAAACCTATCATCTCCCATCTTAGAAAGCTCAAGCTTTCCAGTGAATTTATAGAGACTGATGTGATGATAATATAAATTCTCTATATTGTATCTATTGCCATGTATTTTATTATTATTCCCTTGTATATATCGCCATGTATTTTTGAGTAACTTGTTTATTATTCCCCACATTCGCAACTACGTGACACTAAGAAAGAACGAGTACCACGTGTTAAAAATATATACACACAGACAAACAGATTCGTATGATTCATTTAGCGCTTCGATCCATCGCAGTCTAGACTACAGCCGACGCGGAAACCAATTCAATTTATACGGCCTGCGAAATGTATAAAGGCTTTTTGTGTGTTTACTTTTACGTTCGTCCAGGTTTCTCGCTGAACATTATGGAAATATTTCAAAATACATTATAATCTTGTATTATTATTATTTTATAATATGAAGAGAGTGATGAATGTAGACGAAGCGTGTCGGGTTTGCAAGGACAGAGATATTTGGCACTCGGTGTTTTTTGCTTACCCCGTTAGAGGCCTGGCGTGATGTTGTATTGTTGTTGTTGTTGTTGAATTATTGAATTATGTTGTTGTCGAATTATTGAATTATTGAATTATTGAATTATTCTCAAGTTCTATTATCAAAAACATTATATGCTCGGATTGGTTTTGTTACTTGTATTCGTGGCACTTTCACGGAAAAACATAGATTCCACGACTTAGGGTAAACTATCAAGTTGCACGTTGAATGGCAGAGAACATTACTTTTTTTCTAAAACAATTGAAAACCGCCATGAATGACACGAACTATGGCTTAAGGAAATTTGAAAGAACTTTCTATCCGGTCAGATCTCGCTTCGTTTATTGGCGACCGTTATCTGAGTAGTTATTTTGCAAGCTTTTTGTAATCAACTTGGCTTCCTTCCACGTTAATAGTTTTGGTGGGATCTATTAATGAAATAAAAATGTTTATTATCTTGAGTGTTTAACTTTGTATATACACTTTACTGTTCTTCTAAGTTAATAACTTAGGAGTACAAAGTAAAAGCTTTCGCCCGACCACATAATAGTTATGGGAGTGGCTTACAGATGTCGCTCAAGTTATCTACCTAATCTTGCATGATATAAAAAAATTACCCCGCAAACACATTTTTACACCATTAAAACTAATATCTAATTCTCAATCTCTGTCTATCTAATTCTAATTTTAAAATCGTTTTTAAGTAATATATCAACTTTCTGAGAGATCGCATCAATGTTTGACACCTTCGAGTTTACAATTTGCAAGGTACTCGTATTTTAACTATTCGAAGCGCAAACGTTGCATTGATTACACCGCCGCCGCGCTGTCTAGACGCAGTGGACGCGACGTCAGATTCAATTTATTTCTCCTGCAAATAGGCTGAAGCCTGAAAAGGTTGTAGGATCTGATTCCTGTCTGTTTTTTGACTGCATAAATTTTACATTTCGCTAACATTTTCACAGCAGCTTTTGAAACAAGCCGTTGATCGACGGCACTCTCTGTTTTCAATCAAATGTTGTATTATTTTCAACGTGGTATTTGCAGATGTATATTCGTTAAGTAATCAACAAATTAATTTTCAACTTTCGCTTCTTCTGAATTCGTAGTACATTCACTGATTCCTGTAAAATTCGTTTCATTTATTCAATCATTCATTCTTTGATTCATTAGTTAATTTTTTAGTTTAGTCACTCGTTAGTTCATTTTTTCTTTATTTTATTTGCCTTTCATTTTATGATTCATACATTCGCGGAGCGTGCAGCACCCTCCACCAGGTTTTATCCAATTTGGATTGAAAATTTGGAATCCATTTTGGGTTCCATCTTAATTCAACAATATCATGACTTTTAGACAATAATACGAGTACAATAATAAACAGCTTACAATACGATAAATTGACATACAAAATATTCCCTATAGAAATGAATGCGAGACTCACAGTACATTTTATTGTTTGCCATCGTAATAAATGCCATTGTACACGTGCCAATGATTCGGATTGATATGTTGTTCAGTAAACTGTACAGTGATCGAACAATCATTTAGTAAAACGAAATGCTAATACTTTTTCATCGCAAGTGTACTTCATTGTCAGTAATTAGTGGTAATTGACATTTGTATAGGCGATAATTGAATACTTGAATAATTAATAAAATTGATATAATTTTACTGATTATTTTTTACATGCAATAAATGTAGTTTTACGTGCAAACAAATGATGGCTGGTAGAATGGTTACAAGTCCTAACTGCAAAACCGGAGATCGTAGATTCTATTTCCACCCAACACGAACATAAGTGTGTGTCTAAGCATAATAAATATATCTACATATATATGTGTTATCTTGTTTTTTTATCAGCTGTCCGGTAACTATCAGACAGGCATTCGATTGTTTAATTTGAATCAGATAGCCGTGTACGGAATTGTCACCAGTTATTAAAGAAGAAAAGGAAATTAAAATAAATGCCTTTGTCTTTGTATTGTATTATGTATTTTGGTCGAGACTTAAATCCATACATATATCCGTTTTCACAGAAATACACACACACACACACATACACACACGATATGTTCGCATGAAATACCCCCACTAGAATATTCCCCGAGCGATATTCTAACGTAGCTTAATATCCCCCGAGGCGAAGATACATTGATGTAAAAAAAACTCACCTTCTCTTGGCATATTTTCACAAGAAAAGCAAACTGTTCCAAAATTCATGGATGCACTTTGATACTCGATTATTCAAATCGTCTGGAAGTTTCGAACAATCGTGTAACATATTTCGTTCAGTGTTTTCTACGAACAAGCGATACCGGTAACTGTTATTAAGCAACCGTTGCACGATAATCATAGCGGACGGAAATATATCTCCAATAAACATAAAAGATGGATAAATGTTACTTATGTTCACTGTTTTTTTTTGGGTAGGAGCAAGACAGTTAAAATTTAGCGGGGACTCCGGGATTTGCATACGGAACGCATAGGTGTCGTACAGCGCGGTGTCTTCTTTGGGCTTATCTCCGAATCTCTTCCGAGTATCAAGTATCTCGTCCTCTTCATTGCTTGACTTACGACTCACGGACGGAAACATATCAGTTTTAACTATTTAGAACGGTAAAATAACATATTATCAAATATATTAATACGCAGACTCGAGTAATACCCTTTTCATTTCATTTTTATATTTTAACTGGAACGACCTACTTCACTTACTTTTTATCTTTTATAACAAATAATTCAGAAGCGTATTGAATAATATTCATTCCGCGCATGTTTGCGGGGTAAAAAGTGGTTTCAAAGGATACAAAGTGAGAAGCATTATAGCTGACGACGCGCCGCCTTTGACGAGGGTTATTGTGCTTTTTTATGGTGGATTAATGTGAACGGGGAGAGAAAAACATGTTCCTGTTACGCATTGAGATCTACAATTCTTACTTTATACGAATCGGCGAAATTTTAAATATACCTCGTATTAACATAAATCCTTTTGATAATTTACAAAATTTCAAATAATTTAGACAATTTCGCTAACAGTCCTATATAAATCGTTGTAATTTAAGAAAGTTAATAGATTTTTGAGCTGTAATTTATATCGAGTAACATTAAGGATTTTTGTTTCGCTTTGAATTTTTTCAAAGTAATAAACATATTCTACCTCTAATTAGTTTGTGAGACCCAGTGTTACTCAATCTTGCCACTGTGAATGACGACGATGCAGAAGAACGGTGTCAACAGGATATCCGTGAGTGATCCAGAACAGGAAATACTCGAAACTTCGAACAGAACTACTGACTTCGTGCGTCTGAAGACTCGGAAACATTCGACGTATTTTACGAGTATGTAGAGTCCTCTGCGGTGGTTCCAAGGTTTTTTGTTTTATAGTAGGTATCGTTCAATGACCCTTTCTAGCCCTGATTTCATCCCTGATTTCATGTTTCTACCTTCACTAGTTTAGGCTCTGCACTGATGAATCAGTCAGTCAGGGCGACTTTATATATACTTATATACTTTATACTTATATACTTTATACATATAGTATTATTATACTTTATATATATAGTTATATTAAAACCGCTCAACTTTATTGCCATGTGATACCCAATAAATCCTTATGGATTAATTAAATTTTGATGAATTATTTGTTTGATTGATTGTTCGATCGTGTGATTAATAGATTGATTGATTGATTAAGATACCGAATTAACATTTCAATGTTATGAAGCTTTCGCTGTTATGACGAAAAATGTGAAGCTAATTCTTTTGTGTTTTTAAGTTTTCCGACACTTTTATATTTCTAGAAAAAAGATTCGATTTGACTGAAAAATAAGCTTATATTTTTGCTATTTATTATTGTTCGTCGATTTGCGCAAAGCGTGATTTTTAAACTCGAGAATTGCATTTCGTAGAGCCTCCTCTGCGATGAATGTCAGATGCCAGGCCAAGAGCCTCCAATAAACGAACCAAAATGACGACTTCGCAGAAAGGAAAAGGGATGAAAAAAGTTCCTCGAGACCGTAGTCCAACGAAATATATAGCCACTGCCTATCCCTTATAGGAAGTAGGCGCGGTTGAAATGTTTAAATAAATACTATTTTTGCACGACACAACTGAACCCGACAGATGATCTAAGGTAATGTTGTTATTTATCAAGAACGCAAGCATACAGACACAAAACGATAGTGCGAATAGACCCTTATTGGCACGTAACCGGTAACGTAACGGTAACGCGAGTAACTTTTCCATTTCCGGCCGAAGACCTCCAGACAAAGCGTCGAGACCTTGTCCATTCAATTACGGCTTGGTTAACGCATTATTACCGACGAATTGATGAGGAACCCCACTGAAGGGTCCCGTTATATATATTTATCTAAGCGGCGGCAGTCCCCCGTCCATTGTTGCCACCCTAATCGGAGCTTCATTCTGTACGTTTTAATCATAGTCGAGTAGGGTAAGCGTGAGTTTGTGCAGATTTTGCTTTTGTTTTTATACAAACATTTATATCCTAACTAAATTATTGTAATATTTCTTTCAATAACGATAAAATTATTTTTAACGTATTCAATTACGCAAACGTTTTAGAAATAATAATTTGTTAGAAATAGATATTACTTTCTAAATGTACGGTAATGAAATAAATATCTGAACGTAATAATATAAAATTTGAGTTGTAATATTTGTTTTTCTGAAACTACGTTTATGCCTTCGCACGTGTATGCAATAATACAAATCCATTTACGTGTCTCAAAATAACTATTATTTCTGAATTCTAAAACTCCAAATAGGCCACGCTTGCGGGAATTCTATATTTAGTGAATTGTTATTATAATATTGTTTATTGCATCCATTATACCTTTATTTTCTAATATTCATTCAATACAAGGTTTACAAGTCCTGCGTGTTTACTGGACATATTTTACTATAACTTATTAAATATATCCGTAAATAAATTATTCTTACTATACCCTACACATCGTTCCAGATATTTTTTACACGTCCATTCCCTTTATATTATTACATGTTATTAATAAAATCCATGGTCACCCCACACCGCCTTCGTCCGGAATATAATGACCTTTGCAGTGCTAACAGCGTTCGAACGTCTGTGTCAATAAAGTTGTATTTTGGTACACTTCCATGTACCCGTCCATCGAATGACGCATGTTCGATTCTAGTTTCGAATATCTAACATCGAATTTAATATTCGATTTGGTTTCTGCGACTGTTACTGTAATATTCATTGTTACCTCATATACTCGTCAATACTCCTTAAACATTTTATATTTAAAGGACGATGCAATATTAAAGTATCCCTTGCAATAAACACGTTGCGAAAAATGAAACATCGTTTTGAATATATTTATATAATAATTTCAGCAATAAAACCATCCTTAAAACAATTTTGTTAACAATTAAATGAGTGTACTAATTTAATATGCGTCACAGATATTCCAATTTTGAAATTAGACTTTTAATTTAAAATATGGAAGCCGTTTGTTTTAATCATCAAGCTTTTATTTAATATTACCTTATTTTGTTATTTCATTCCATAATATTCGAATTCACATTTGGATTTGAATTTGAATTTGGAATAACATTTTTCAAATGAACGGCTAAAGTTCTACCGTTTCGGATGTGTCGGTATTTGCACAAACATTTGTTTCAGTGAAACAGAGTTATTTTAGTGTTTTGTTTTTTTACAGATTAAATCAGACGTACGAGATATGTTTTTTACTCAGACCTAAACTAACATTGGTGGTTATTGTCTGAATAAATTTAAAAAAATGTAGGCTTCACGGCAAACAGTAGGTATATTTTTTTTTGTTTACGGACTTGTTATGTGCTTCTGCCTGTGTTCCATTACATTCATGATGCTATAAATACGACTTTTCGTATATTACAAAATGGTTGAAACATGAAAGATATTGTACATTCGAAATATAAACGAAACGTAGATTTTTTTAATTATTTGCACGAATGTGATTTTGGTGGTGTGGTTTGATGGTGTACTATTTTAGTTTTGAAACTTCAAAATACACCTGTACAAGTGTTGGTTCGCAATAAAATAATTTATATTTGAGAGCTGTGTCATCAATCTAGTAGAACCGTAAGGGACTTTAGAAATGTTAATTTATTTCTCATTGTTTCACCGGCGGCGAGCTACAAAAAGCGAGAAAAGCGATAATATTAAATACTTATTAAAACTAGCAAGGTATTGATCAGTGTATATAATATTGTGATCATTAATTAATTGTAAGTAGTACATAGAAGCTTCCGTCCAAGATTTTTTAGCTGCTGCAAAGAAGCCCAATTCGTAGTTAAATACAAGCATGATCGTAATGTAAATCCATACTAATATTATAAAAGCGAAAGTACCTCTGTCTGTCTGTCTGTCTGTCTGTGACGTTATCACGGTCAAACCGCTAAACCGATTGTGATGAAATTTCATATAGAGACACTTGACGGGTTCAGTGTCATTATAGGCTACATTTTTCTCCCATTTTATATTTAGTTTTCCAGGAATTTGTTTTTTTTACGGAAAATAGGCTTCCTGAACGCTTACATGGCGTGCGCTGACTTGACCTTATGAGATACACGAATACAATGTTCAACAAAAACATTGCCCTTTAAAAAACCCATAAAAAAGTCCGCGATGGTATATGTTTATCTCTTAAGGTTTATTCACAGTAACCATTTTAATATATTGATTTGACTGCCTCGTTGGTCGTGCGGTTGCTAGCGCGACTGCCGATCGGGAGGTCCTGGGTTCAAATCCCGGGT
>DWUN01000474.1:0-22510 GCA_018249975.1 Passova gellias
AGAAGAGATTTTCTTAAAATAATTGGTAAGATTTTGAACATTTATGGATCTATTCGATTTTAAGCGTTTTGCATGATTTACAAATATGAAATAAATTAAAAGCAAGTACTCCTCAGTTTATCAAATGGTATAAGTCAGCAGTTATCAGTAGTTGGCTTTGAAAAAATGATATAGGTACATGTTTCGAAAGCGGAAGGGTGTCAACGCGCTGAGCCCGTCGGGCGTCCAATTGAAACAATTGTCAGTCGCGAAAAGAAATCAAGTAATACGGGTGCAAGTGACCGTGTGCGTTCGTTAAACCAAATATAAAGAACGCTTGTTGCGTCAATTTACACTGTTTTAGTATTGCTCTATTATACCAACTTCGTCACTACGTAGACATTGTACATCAAAATTAGCTTTATAATATTATGTTACATCGAGATCTAAGAGCCATGTACCATGCACCAATGTTTGACGATAGAAATAAACGGTGTCTTTGCCGTACACTCGATTTAGTCGTCGGTCAACTTCAAAATGTATCAAAGACACCAAATCTGGTAAATTAACATATAAATGTAAGGTATTTGTTGTCTGTTTATAAGAACAGAACACCCAAAAAGTTTTTATAATAGAAAAAGATGAGAAAGTTTATTCAACTATACAGAACTATGAGCAGATGTCATAGGCATTATAGTTTAGTTCCTGTTTAACATGTGAACTTATTGTTACAGTTTAATTTATCCTGAAGCAGCATTTCATCTAACTTCTGTCTCGATTCTAGTGTTATAGCAGTACAGATGTGACGCGAAAAAGTTTTATGGAATCTAATATATATATTTATTTTATCACATTTAAAATCAACGGTCCACATTTCCTACTGTTGCACTTCTAAGGGCGCCAGAACCAGGCGCGAGGAAATCTTGTTTCGCAATTTATCGAAGGAAATGTAATTTCCTTCTATGTACATCAGATACAGTAGAAGTACTTTTTTAAATGTCGATTCTCTTTATATTATAAAGTTTACTGTGACGATTAAGGGTGGCCATTTAGATGAGTTCTACGTAGTAGTCGAAAATTACTAACTATTTTAAGCAATTCCTAAAAAATCAGACATATAACTTTCGCGGGTGGTTTAGAATTGGTATCTAATATATATGTGTAATAGAAAATGAAATTAATGCAACCATCTTTTCTACTATTATAACTAAGTTTGACTGTTCCAGCTGTAGTTTTTACGCCTTATCCTCTATTTGAAACAAATTTAATACACTTATATGTAGCATCAGCTAACCAATTCTTATAGAGACAGTAAATCGAGGAAAGCGAGCGGCAGATGTTCATAGTATGATGACGTTCGCGATGGTAGTGCCCAAGCGGAAGGGTGGCGGTGTTTTCAATTGGCGCAATTGGCAGTAATTGTGGCCGGAATGTCCGGGCGCGGCGCGCGACCCCGACTGGCCAACCGCCGCTCTGACATATTATACCATCATGTTTATTTCCACTCGCTTGTATATCTTGCCTAGAATATAATACGATCATGTGTTATTCAAACATCACATCACTTTGTAGACACATTACAATACAATACAATACAATATAACAACTCTTTATTGCACACCGCACACATAGTTACAAATATTGGTAAAGATACGAGAAGAAGGCATGGACACTAGGCATATTATTTTTAATAATGTAAACATTACATTACAAATATTTTATTTCATGGATATTTAATAAATTGAATATCAATGTTGAAATGCAAGCTAACTTTTCTTACTTAATCGCATTGACAGACACTACAGCAAAGCATATTTTTAGAAAATGATTCTACATCAAGTCTGTACTTACTCATTAACGGACATTATGTTTTTTAAATATAGCCATTTATTAATATTTTTAATTTACGTAAGTCTAAGTATCTTCTTGTAAAGTTTATCTTTTTTCTATATATACCTATCCGGGAATCATACATTCCAGCTTCATTAAATTACACAAATAAGATTAATAAGTACCACCTTCTCGGATTAAATTGAAGTTGTCTGTCGTCTGATTGTTTTTATAATTGTGTGTAAGAGCATTTAACCGGTTAATAATGCATATAGTGGTCACGAACGAGGCGCACGCGCAGCGCAGGGCGACGCGGAAGTGTGTGCGACTTCCGCGTTCCGCCATCTTGGCTAACTGCTTGCGAGATTCGCGTCTGCCTGATCTTGCTATTGGATCTCGAAACGTGCTAACCGTACGTGCTAAAATTAAAATCGTGCTGCGTATACGCTAATATAACCTCTTTAAACGCATTGCTAATTTATTAAATATATTTTGTAACTATACTGAAAATGAGATAAATAGCAATAGCAATATGCTCCCTATACATGTCATCACCTGCATGATTTCTACAAGTGGAACTAGACCACTTTTCAATGTCGTTGGTTCGCGTGAGTATTCATGATTTAATATCCCTTGGGTGGAATGAAGTTGGAGTTATTTATGTCAGTGATTTATTTAATAAAATTACGTCCATTAAGATAACGAAACTTCCTATGGTCATCTATTTTACTTTAGATTGGAATTTTGTCAACAGCAATTAGTAGGTATAGTTGTCTGTAATGTTCCCTTTTTGTCATTCGTGTAAAGTCTGTCCATCCGCACATGGTGAGCGTGGTGGACTATGGCCCAAAAAATACGGGTAAATATAATAAACATAATCGTATAGAAAGAGTTGAAAAAATTTCAAATTTTTGAGTTCATTCTTGCATGTTATAGACAAATATTACAAATTTACATGTATTAATGAATTTACACCTACAAATTAGTAACTTAAAAAAAGAAATCCATATTTTCGTTTGCGGCATGCATAACTTTATACGAATTATAAGTTCTTGGATTACAAAATATGTAAATCACCCTAAACGAAATGAATCTGCAACATCCAATCGACTCGATAAAGCGAATAGGCAGGTACATTGTACTGCAAGTAGCGCAACAATCAGCTGGAGCTATTCCGGTTTTCAAATTTATCGAAACGGCGAGGACTTACTCAATTCAATTTATAATGTATCGCAATGTAATTGTATATCCGGTAAGTTTACGTTGTACATTCTACTTGGACTTACTTTACATATTAACATTATTTTAATAATTGTTATTGTATACAATTCTTATGGACTCATGTACTAAGGCACTAAATAATTTGTCTATGTCATGCATTTTGAACATGTAATTTTTGTTATTTTGAGGTCATATTTCCTAAGGATGCCTCACAGACCTACTGTTACTTCTCCTCATCTCTTATGTAGGTTTTAAGGTAAATAAGCTGATGAGGTTAATATTATGTGTAAAATGTTAGTATATATAATCAAAGGAACCTACAATTTTAAATCACTATTTGAATAAATTGCATTATAGCGTTCGCAACTGATCATGCAATCAATGCGCTAAATTACATGAGGCACTATATCTGCTGCAACAGCGTACTTATGTGAATTGAGCATGTTGGGTTCCCTCACCCTCTCTTTCTAATTACGGAATAACGTGCTGGAACAAAAAGAGATGACCCACTTTCGGGACCGGTCGTACGAGATCGGGCGCGCACCGTTGCACATATTACGTGTTAGAAGATGAGGTTATACAGTATATTGAACGAATGCAGTCGAGTAACGGAACGCGACGATGTGAATTTTCTCGCCCTAATACTGTTTTTGCGGGCTTTTTCCGATATTGCGCGACGGTATTTATGTAACGGTGTGCAATTTCAATTTGACGTTGTCAATCTTTCCCCGTTGAGTTAAGTATTAAGTGGGTCAAAAATTTCTATCTGATATTACACGCGTACATTCTTTAAATAAAAGTTTAAATTTCGGTATAGCCTCATTCTGTAAGTTAAGCCAAAGGATCGTGATATTACAGAATTATTTGTCTTCGTTGTTTTCAATGTAGGTGATAAGGCGAGCGGAGTAAGCGCGGGCGCCGACACCGACAGCGGATCGAGCGAGGCTTAGCGTAGGCAACACCGCGGCTACGTAATCCCTCCGCAGCGGCACTTCCTGAAGGTGGCGCAAGCGTGCGAATGTCGGCCGTCGAGCATTTCGCGCCACTTTCGTAATTCGTTGCGTGGTGCGACCGGCTGCCTTGCCTGGCCCGCAGGAAGTAAAAGTTCGAAGGTAAGAAAGTAGGTCTCCGCTGTAATTGGCAGCGCGCCTGCATACTGATGTCTACGCTATAAATAGGTGGCGAGCACCTGCACTAAGCGACCACCAGGATACGGAAATGTCACTAGGGTAAGAAATGCCGAATTACAGGACGTACTACTTAATGCCGGTTCTTCATTGAAGTTTCTTCACTGCAGTGTTTCTTGTTTACAAAAGATTTCTTTGTCATTTAAAAAGTAAAAGATATGCAATGTTGACATTGTTGAACAGAAATGAACTTGTGTGGGTTTTAAGGTATGTTACGTTAGATGTGCGAGTATGACATAAGTTGCGTAGGCACGCCGCGGGCGCCGCTGACCCAATCCGTCTTATAATAAGCGTAACGCGGGTCGTCGTGAACTAGGCCGCAGCGCAAGATGCGCCGAAACCGATTGTTTGCGCAACCCGACGCGATCAACTATATATTGACGCTTTCTTGGTTAATATTGATTATATATTTGGGGGTACCGTCGTTAATGTTTTACTCTTATGTAGGGAAAAGAATAACAAAATTCAATGACAGTTGACATAATTTTATCATTAAAAGATATAAGTATTGAGAGTATCGTAACTGAGTATTAAAGGCAGTAGTAAAAAGTGAACCTTAGCGTAAACAATCTAGCTGATTCATTGCAATAAATTCTCCTAAGTAACTTATAAATATAGCTTGAATGACATAATGCCATAGATGCCTTTGATTTTTTTATTTAAAAGGTGACTTCGTCGGAAGCAACGTAATTTACTTTGAATATTTTTAGTTTGTCCGCGGTTATGCTGAAGAAATTGGGCAGAGCGTCGTCGCAATACAGGAAGCGTTGCGCTGATGAGCAGTGCTTGCCGGCGTTGCGACAGCGCCACCGTTTGCGAAATGGTGTTCCGATCATGTTCGGTTTCTGACATTTCTTCGCGACGAGTTAACTTCGACGTCACTTTGTAAATAAATAAGTTTCAATGGGGGCTTTTTTGGTTTCATTTCTTGAGAAAATCTGTTGTCATGTTAATGTAGGTAACTGCACTTTTACAAATGATTAAAGCGGATGTTCTTTATTAAATTGTTGCCGCTTGTTTCAACAAGAAATATATCACATAACTAATACACAAATAAGAATTAAAAGCGTTCCTATAAAATTGTACAAATCATTGTTTTATTTTCCGACCAATTTCGCAATTGCTTCTGTAAATATTATTTGTTAAGTTAAGAGCATTCGGCACTTACAAATTAAATTAAATATACTTTTCTTAATTACGTGTTATTTGCATACTTCCTACGAACGACCATAAATTAATTTGCGTAATTTTACAATTCCAAAAACAATCTGAAGCAGCATAATTTCATCCTCTCTTCCAGGCAACTAATTGGAATTTTACACACCGATGTACGTACACTAAACGGACAATACGGATGTAATTACTTTTGGTCACCTAAGGCTTTGGTCACCTAAGGTATGTATGTACGCGTAACAGCACTTGAAGGGGTGTATTAGTAAATTATTAATGAAATAATTTGTTGTCACGAACTTATAAAATATTTATAGTTGTTAGAATCAGTTCATCAAAGTAGCATTTTAGAAATGATACATTTTTCTAAAAAAAATTGTTTTTTAAATACTTCTTTCCTTTACAGGAATATATTATTTATTACATATTTCATTACAAATAACACCATTAATAACATCCTGAACAAAAATTCTTTACTATACTCCGGGAGATTTTAAAATGTAAAACATTAATTGAACTGAAAATGGTGCCCAACGTAGGCAACTTCGTTTGACTTCAAAGGAAACCGGAAGTCGGAAACCGGAAACGCGGTAAGGGTTAGACCGGAGACGGCCCCCGTTTCCGGCGGAAACGCGGCGCCAGGAAGGATGGTAGATAGAGAAGGAAACGTAGAGACGCCATATTGTCGGATACCGATCGATAAATCCCTTCGGTTTTGCATGCTCGTAACATATTGCTTCCGTTTCCTGGTTATTTCGCGCTTAGAATGTCGTGCCAGAAACGACATGTAGGTGTAATGAAAATATGTATGTAAAAAGTATCAAAACCAAAACCAGCAAAAATAAAGTAACAAGAATGGGATGATCCTTTCGCCTAGTGCTGCTTAATATGGGACCGACGAAGGTCACATCAACTTCTGTATCCGGTTCGAATCATTGTTGATAAAAAAAGGATGTAGGTATAGGTTAAGACAACATGGCGTTGATTGTGATCGTGCAACACGAGGAAGGAAACATGTTGATATTTCACGTATCGTCCAGCGGCGCGCGACCGGTTCTGCAAGTGTTATTCGGAAAACGAGATGTTATTTTTATCATTTGTCGTTTTGCTTGTTCACATGTTGTAGCAGGATAAAGTATTGTATTCTTCTAATTAGAGTCGGAGGAAATATTTGTTGTTCTCAGAATGTGTACTTATAAGTAAATAAGAAAGTTCACACCCACTAGATATAGAAAAGTAACCGGTATGTCCATCGGTGAAGGCATAATTACTATTTCAAGTATTTCTGCCGCGTTACACCCGGGTAGAAATATTTTTGTGGATAACCTCGTGTAGTATCTCAATCCATTTCACGTAGCGTAATTTTTATTGTGTTCACATTCAAATTTGCATTGAATACAGTAGAATGTTGAGCTGCGACATACATACTTTAGATCCCATAATCTTAGCTTAGCAACTCTTTTTACATCAACCAAGGTCACGTAAGACATCGATCTAGGCTTAGGCGGCTGGAAGTCCCGTCCAACAGACAAAAAACAGTAACAAAAAACCTATGCCGTAAGCAGCTCGTGTAATTTATTAAAACTACGTCGATTTTGCATAAGGTTACAGGAATGCTGATTGTCATGTAAACAAACGTAGGTATTTTATCTCGCTTAGAAAATTTTAAAACCATTACAATGTGAAAAGTCTAACTAAAAGTTATAAACCAAAAAGTACAATTACTTACTTGTGTTTTGTCAATTTTGTCGAAACAAATTATTTTAAACTAGGATAGGGAGACAATATTTAGACAGTTCTAAATACTGATTCATGTATTGTGGTAAGGGTTACATTCATACTTATATAAAGTTTTTCGTTATAATAAGCGTCATTATAAATATTATCCTAAACCTTGATATCCTAAAAAAATATTCATATATCATTAGATATTTCAGTGGTTATAATTATTGAAGTAACGTCGTGTTATATTGTTCTTAGTTATGTCGTGAATTGTCGCGTGCGGTCACTAATAGATTATTGCCGAGTTACGCGACTACACGTAATAACTATCATTACATACCCCTCTTTTGCTGGTTGCAAACCTAAATTCCCTGTAGTTTGCACTAAATATGACTTTTGAATAAAAGTAGGTTAAAAAGAAGGTAGCTACTATTCTGCAACTCTTAATATTCATAAAATTTTCATTAGCGCTAGAGATTAATGGGTAATTTCACTGAGTATATATTTAGATAGTTAAATGTGGTCATTGTTGGAAAACAGTCGTTTTTTAGGTATTGGATTACAATTACGCGTATTGGATTACAAATACTTTTATGCCTGTATAGTAAAATAATCACGTTATTTACGTAGCTTCATTGTTTACATATGCATTTATGTAAATCTATATTAAAGAGTTGCTAAATATTTGTGTCCACGGAGAGAGGTCACGATGTCCATGCTAGAGGTCAATGTCAGCTATATAGCAATCGATATAGACTTTTGAGGTTTTGTCCTCTGATATTCTTATTTTATTTTGTTTATTTCATGAAGATGCAAATATCAAAAGGAAATTTTGCACAAAAAATATTAATTACTATAACAATAACAATAAATGTAATTTCAAGAACAATAAATATTATTTCTGTCGCTATGTATTTTATGGCAAGATATATTGAACTAATTGAGAATACGAGGTACCCTACACACTACACTATATGCAGCATATACATACATACCTATATTAGCTAGTAGTATGTACCTAAATTATACGTCTTAATTTATCTTTATGGCAGTAAACTTAAGACATTAACTTCAATAGCTACAGAGAAATGGTGACTTACAACGCGATATCAAAGTATCCTTAGCCCTTGATATATTATTTATAAGGACCGTGTCTAGTGGCTAATTACGTGTAGCAACTGAATCATTTAATCCTATGGAGATAATAATTCAATTAGATACATTTATATTGTTATTTTAGAAAAGTAAGTAGTAGCAAGAGGCATGCGCGCGTGGCGTGACTCGCCCGGCGTTCAATTGGTCGAGATTGCGCATTTCCGTCGCGCCGCTTCCGGCCGATAACAGCAAGACCGCGGTTAGTGTCGGACTCGGCGACGGTCAACGGACCCAGCCATCTAACTGCTTAGAAAACAAGCTCTTACACCTCGATAGTCAAGACTAGCTGTAAGGAATACTCGTTGTTGTAAACATTTCAAAACAGTGCCTCAATTTCCTTGTAGCGTCCTATTCAAAGATGAAGGAAATACACGTGTACATTTACATACAATAATTTTATTTCATTCGCTCCGTTCTCGATAGTACGTTCATAAATTATAGTAGCGATAATGATTACAAGAATATTTTTCAATTATGATTATTATATGGAGTAGCGCTGGTTTACATTTACAACAATGCAAGCCATGTAATTTAAATTACATATAAAATGGTACCTAATACTATGCGTGCATTTTGTAGATCACTAATTTGCTGGAGGTATTAAGAAAACAGCGTATATTACTTGAAGTCTACACTTATTTACTCCATAAAGAAATAAATAGTATGACACGGTTGTGTGTATGGTGTACACTGCAGTTATGTTTGAGTATCAAAGATACGTAGCAAATGCTATTATTAATGCAAATATTGCAGATATTTATTGTAGCTCTGAGTAGTGGAGCCCTTTTGTAAATACCGGATAGAAAAAATAATACTTTTTTACGAAAGGTCACAGACGATAATGGCTATGTAAATGAAGTTACTAATGCGCTAGATGATATTTATTCCTTAACCTTTCATTTATCCTGGTTTAGAGATCTTTAAATTATTAATATTTCTAATATAAAATATATATAAAATTTACCAGTTAGAGCTTGGGATCCATAATAATGTAATAAATGTGTCGGTACACTACAGGTATTATCATGGAGAAGTGGACGTTGCGAAACGGTCTCGCAATACTGAGACGGACCGTTAATAAACGTAGAGGGACCACGAAATAATAAACAATATTTTGGCTAACATGTTTTTATTCTCCTAATCTATTATGAACAAATATTATCTAATTTGTATCTTTAAACTACACGTTGGAACATTTTAACAAAATATAAATAGATATATACTAAGAAAAGTCAAACTTCCTATGTAGACATTTATATGGTAGTAATTATATTCAATAATATTATGTACATTAATAATAAAACAAAAAAACAGTCGGAATTTGCGACTTTGGAATTGACGTTAAATTTTCCATTTTTAAAGCTCAACGTAGTTTGAACATTCATTAGGGTAATCGAGTAATTTTTGATTTGGGTTTTAGTCGAGTTTTTACCTGAGTTTGGCTTCTTGATTTCGTTACTCTTGTTATAAGCGTTTATCGGCAAATTTTAACTAACCGAGGGTTTTGAAGGCTTAAAACTTGTGATAAAGCGTATCTATTTTGAATACAATTAGAGATGAATACCTCAGATGTCTAAATTTATGCTTCGTCCATAATTATAAAAACTGTGTAAATAATGTGAAAAAATTACGAAAATAAACACCAAAGCTGATCTTACAAGTTTGCTGACCTCAATGTCCTTCACGAAGTAGATCCGGGGAGAAAAGGTCATACGTAGTTAACTCATCGTATTGTGGTATTAAAAATTAAAACATGAATAGATGTAAATAAAATAATATAATATACAGTAAATAGTTATAGTAAAATTAGTTTTTTTTTATAGTACATCATACACTTGAATAGTGATAATTCACAGCAACTCTTTGAATAGTCTTAATTCTTAATCCTCTTCAAATCTACCGAACTTGCGTATTGTCTTAGAAATAGCAAATACCGCCAGAACTATAATGGCCACCCTAGTTAAAGGAAATAGCTGAGAGTGGCGAGGCGCGCGAGCGGAGCGGAAGTGCCGGCCGTTCCCACGGACACTCATCCGTTACTTCACCTCGTCTACCCACCGCCGCTTTCTTAGGGAACCCGCCTACTCCGGGCTATGATGCAACTGACAAATGCACAATGAGTTACAACAACTTAGTCAGACACTATACTTGAAATATTTATCTAAACGTTCATACCTTACGTAGTAATCTTAAAAGATGGAAACGCGTTTTGTCACTTGTCAATATTTGAGATCTAAACAAGATTATCTTATGAGCCTGTCATCCGAATATCTGGTATATTAAGCTGGTGCATGATACTGTTGGTACTGTGTTATATTAGTCTACTTGGTAACTTGATATCGTATCAATGAAAACAAACTTATGCACAGTAGTGCTTCTCACTTACAAGTTGCAATGGAACTTTCTTTAATATTAATGTATACCTATATGAAAACGGACACTTGCATTAAACATTGTAATTAAACTAACGAAGCGGAAATATGTTACTTTCTTCAACGGAAGCGGAGTGTCGAATCACATGTGTGCAAGATTATAGAAATGTGAAGATACTATAGTAGTATGTATGTTGGTATAATCATATCTAGAATTTCTTGATATTTAATGAAAATGCTATCTTTAGTTAATTAAATTCAATTAAACATTTGTAAATTATACCACCTGCGATAAGAAATATTTTTGTATTTACTGGCCATTGTTAATTTTATATAATCAAAATATTGAGCATACGATTTTTAAAGGAATGTTTACGATGTGTTGCTGTTCATGAGTCTGTTGTGTTAATTTGACATTTTATGGTCATCCAGAAAGAAATAAATAGAAATAAATTGTGCATATTTATCACTCACTACATTTGCTTTTATTTCAAATTATGTCGGCTAATGGTATTATGGGAACCCCTGAGCTAATATTTTTTTATAGAACGAAAATGAGTTTTTATATTAATTGAAAATAACTGTTTTCTTTTAAAATAAGACAATCTCGATAAACATAATATAGAAATGTGGTTAATGAATTGCAGTCTAAATCTAAAGATCTCAAGACGTCAGGAGTCCCCATGTATATTCGTTACGAGTTATAATTACATTTTATCAACCAAAAATATCAGCTTTACACCTTGAAATATCGATTTAATAGTAGGCAAAATAATTTTGACTCTTGCACGTACGCGTGGAGTAAATATTAACATGACTAATGTAGTTCCAGTTTTGTTTGCGTTATGAATTTGATCCCGTCATGTGCGTCGGGAACCGTTGAATCGATGTCGTTGTTTAAAAACTGTGTTATTGGTGCCCAACCCACAACACGTCCAGCTGATCTCATTGTTTAGTCTACATGTAAGCGCCGAATAGTTTCTTGCCGTTTAACTAGCTACAATGCACATTCGGAACAGTCAGCACGATTCCACACGCCGTAATTATTATATATAGATGTATATTCGTAAACTTGAGTGATTCAAAGTCCAAAATAAAACATACATACTAGTAATGTTGGAAATCGGGCTCCCTAGAAAATAATTGGGCCAATTACGGTTTCATTATTTTGGGCATACCAAGCAATGAAGTTCCTATACTGTGTTGTTAGTATAGACTATGATTTTAAAGATTATATCGACAAATTTAATAAGTGAAAAAATGCATACTTGTATGTATGATCATGTTTAACATCTATAAAAAATGAAATCTGAAATGAATTCGAAAATATTGTTTTCAACGTACGGTCAAGTGATTAAGTGCATAACTAATCTACTTTAGCTGTTTTAAAATTCCGATGGTATGGTGAAAGCAAGGAGTAGCTAAATCGTGCGTTGTACCGGTGGCGGACGCCGTGACGCGTGACGGCAACTCCCGCGGGAGCGGAAGTCTTGCGCACTTCCGCCTGCGCACCGTCCGAAGATCCGCTCAACATTGGCTTGCTATCATAATCGGCAGTAACAACTGAGGATATTCGTTAGAATAAGCAAACCTACCGTCATTAATCATCATACATATATGCAAAATAGCCTGGAATGTCTACGGAAACTTATTGGAATTCTTATAAAAGAATTAAGTAATACTTACTATTCTGACTTCATTAGTCATAATGTGTTATGGAAACGATGTTAAAATGCTAATTTTGTTAACCACTTTTGGACAATCTACGCAACTTCTATTTAACTTGACCTGATGATATTACGAAACCATCATGAAGAATGAAAACGCATCTGTTTTTTGTTAGGGCATTAGGATTCGAGCTTAATTTGTGTACACCTCGTAGGTACTATTGTTATTATATGAAAATAGATTCATGAAAAAATTACAAGAATAAAAAAAAAGCATTTTGGATTTCATTTTTGTTTTTCAGTTAAGTAAATGATACGCAATAAGTACGAGTACACGTACCTACCTATCTTGTTAGGCGTCTTATGATTATAAAACTAAGTAAAGTTAAAATATATTACTTTGGCTCATATTTGAAGCTGTTGTTCTATCTGCAATCTTACCCTAATATTTACCCTATATTGTTGTGTATTCAGATGCGATTGACACTGTCATTTCAGTCAAATGTAAAATAATATCATTGTTATGAAATGTTTTTTATGCTATTTCAAATATGAGTTCATCCCTCAAAGGTCCTGAAAATGAATTAATATGTGCCATTCCGCCAGTAATCTCGTACAATCCGCGAGAAAAAGTTGAACCAGAATATGTAGGTCAAAGATTATCTCGTGTTATTATGTAGGTGTATATTATTTAATATAGCTTTGTAATAATATTATATTATTAACTCAACTGATGGCAAAATGTTTATAAATTTTAGTAAGCGTTTTGTGTGTATATTATACCCTGATATATCTACTTACTTCAGATATCTGTACATGAATTATTAAGACATCTAAACCATAGTCTGGAATCCGCTGAAAATGTGAATATGAAAGTTTTTCACAAGTCTAATTTGCCTACACCGCGTTACCCTTTATCAATCGATTGGTCACCAAACGCAATGGTTTTTGAAATTAATGATGTAAGTGTTTCACAAAAGTTAAGGTTGGTATCAACATTTATTATAAATTTCATACCTCGATCTAAGGACATCTAGGGAAGATCCTTTTGATATAGTGTTAGAGAAATACGTCAAGGAAAATAATATCTACTAGATGTTACATGAGCTTTCAAAAAGGACCTGGTAAAATCGAACTATTGGGGATGGTTATGAAAGCAACTAGCATAAGTAGCTCTGCCTTTATTTTTATGTCTTTTTCTTCAACAATCAATTATACTAAAGCGGATATGTCCTCTTACTTGATGTTTGAAACTACAAATTTTCAACTCAAGTATAGTAGACCTGCTCATGGGAACAAGAGCTTAACCAACCTAGAGCTTTAATTGAGCATCACAAGGACTAATAGTAATAATATACATACCAAGAGGCAATGCATCGTTCTGCTCCCTGTAACGCATAGTTATTTTCTTTGTTTTGATCTTATTTATAATAAGTATTGTGTCATTTAGTGACTACGCCACTACCGTACAATGTTGTAATATAAAGTTATCGTAGTGTAGCTTGCATCGTCGTTTTTATGACGTTTTTGATAGTGTGAATAATATAGAATATATAATAGGTAGAAATGTTAGCTTACTAACGTTTCTTAATAGTTCAAAACTTTATATGTATTAATACAATATTATAAACTTACTAATGTTTACTTAGGCAAATTTTACGTTACAAAATGCGCGTAGCTTTATAAATTAAAGGTGTCTGCCATGATTTTGCAATCGTTTTGAATTCTCCCAGCCCGCTCGCCCCCGGATTGGGAGACTTAATTTTAAACCACTCGGCTAACACTGCAATTTTTTCTTACAGAATGTGGAATGTATGTTCCCGATCAATTTGCATTTTGTGTTGTGGCTTTTCGGGTGATACTGGTCGTCTCGGTGCAAAGTGGCGATGTTTTCCCCGTACCAGATACGTGTTGGCTCCGGGACTCACTGCCGATCTTCTTGTTCAAGCCACGCCACGAGCAAACAGCCTCGTACCTTCTGCACAAATAGCGATGCACTTAGCTGCCGCCTATAAAAGGGACTGCGTAGTAGCTTATTTCGTAGTACCCATAACAATCAAATTTTTAAAATACGTCAAACCTTGCCTAGAAGAAGCTTCAAATTACAATAGTATTACAATAACCTAAAAAAATATATTTGGACTCCACATGCTTACAAAATGTCTCGAGTTTGTTGTGAAGTTGCTATGAGAATTTATAAGAAGACTGAATATTAGTAGTTGCCAAATACAAGATTTCAGTAAAATTTTAATTCTTGTATTTATTTAGCTGAAACGCGAGGTCGCAAGTGTTGTAATTTCGTTACAGAATTCTGTGGAAGATCCCAGACTGTATTTTTTATGTCTTTCTTATATAAATTCTTGGTTGCAACTACTTGCACTGAAGCAACAATCTTTTTATAACTGCGTGTCAATATTTTTAAATAAAACATGATTTCTAGTTTACCTGGTAACTTTAGTAAAATCCTATTGTGATCATAAAATCTTTTTTGTCTATTTTGAACGCTTTGAAGTTTTAACTTGAATTACGTCATGTCGTGAGAATGATTCTCAAACACCTATTCGAAAGATTCGTTGTTCGCAATATCGAAGAGCACGAATCACAAGAGGAGGTGAGGCGGTCGCCCATACTGTGAGTGTAATATTAGCTGCATAATATTGTCGGTGACTTGCTGTTTCCCGCTTTGTCCTCAAACCGTTAGTAAGTTTTTTATATATAACTAAATGGAATTCATGTTCTGTATTAAGGCTTTGTTGTTATGACACATCAACCCACAAAAGTTGAAATAAAACAAATTTTATGAAAGAATAGACTATTACTAACTTTCCATCAATAATAGGACGTTGCTATGGCTTCATGGTCCTTGAAATAAAAAATCTAATAGTGCGGCTCGCAATGGTGCGCGAGAAATAGATTTTACGAGAGCGTGCGGCGCGATATTTACGCGTGTTTACACTTGAGACTATTTTATAGGCGCAACGACACCGTCACTGCACCGTATAACACATATGAGCATTATACTTCGAAAAGGGCTTCCGACGACGCGATGCTTAACACTTAACCAACATCTAAATTATAGATTTTTAAAAATTCAGTTTTGGTCTTCTTTTAATGTTTTTCATTTTATTATTACCTTTGAATGATTACAACAAAATAGTGTGTTTAAAACAAAATACAAATGAATACATATAAGAACTGAGTCTGAACTGATTATTGTGGGCGTGATGCGGCGACGAGTAATCATTCCGTTCAGTAATAAGGTTTCCGGGTGTAGATTGATGCTGATTGGTATTGGATTCCTGTTATTATCATCCGTTCATTCTGTCACAGTTTACGGCTCTGATAAATCGTAGTGAAGCCCATAATAGAAATGACAATTTTATATGTGAATATGTTTATTCGATTCTTTTTTAGTAGCATTAGTATGTATAATAGTATTATGTATTTTAAAACCGATAAAAGATTCACTGTAAATAAACAATTATTTCCGTACAATTACCACTCTGCGCTTTTCATCTAGCTTTGCAGACCCTCCTTTGATATTTAATGTCTTAATTCCGCGACGTGTGACGTTCGGAACGTTTATTAAGAACCTGTCCGTCCTCTATTATTAGGTAGCGCAGTCTTTAACAATTTTAATTTCACCGTTGCCTGTGATGTTCAAAACGGAACACAAATTATCGAGTCGGTTTGATCCCACGGCCAAAATAAAATATCATATTTCCTGTCAAGCACGCAAGCTTCAGCATTCGAGTGTCTTTTTTCTACATTTTTTCAGGGGACCGCGTTTTTTAAAGAACTGTGCCGCACATGTTTGTTCAACATAAACGTCGCCTTCTTTCTAATTGTAATTTTTTTGTCGTCTGGTAATGTTACGTTCGATCAAATGTGTTCTCATCTTTCATCTATAGTGTGGTTAGAGATTATGTAAAAATTGTAAGCCTAACAATATGTAAGCAATATAAGTGGAACAATTTCAATTTATATAGAGTTATTTCGAAGTTTATGTAAATTATTCGTTAACTTTTAATTTCAGTTAAGCTTTTTGATAACAAAAGTTTCTTTTAAGAGCAATGTAATCGTTAATGGTGTAATATGATTGTATTATTGAATGCGTAAATAACAGCAATATACAAACAGATCGTAGTATCGCTGCAGCGCCTCTCAGGGCGTGCGGCGCGCGGTGCGCTAGTTCCGTGCGCCTTGCATAACGGCTACGCGCACGTAATACACCGTAATACCGCGCATTATACATTTAGGACGCATAACGACCGTACACCACTAACCGTACTGATGTAGTAATATACGAGTAGTTTGGTTGTTATCACCTTTATGGGTATACGTAACTTATCTCCACCTAATCCAGACTGTTTATTTCTTACCTTAGAAATCATTAATGCACAGAGGTAGACATCATTATTTTTCTTACATTCACATTCCATTGAGAAGTTAACAACATAAACATCAAGTAAGGATGAGGATAGGAGAGGATGAGGAGAGGATGAGGAGGATGAGGATGAGGATAGGATATTTCATGGTAGATACTACCAGTCAACTCAACGAACCTGATATGTGGTAGGAGACTCTAGCTAAATAAACAATACTGATGAAATCCTATGTGAACATTTAAAATTTACTGAATCTGGAAGCTGAAATTATGCAAACGTGTATAGTGTAAGGTTTACTTAAGTTATCACATGTTTGGAGTCTGAAATCGTAGATGAAACAATACTGCGCCGATTTTTCATATATATTGACTACTTTCATATTTAAACGTCTATTAATAAACGATAAGTCATGACAACTTAGGGTTTTCTTTTATCTTGACAGTCGGCACAAGTCTCTCTATTGTGTCTAGCACAATGCGTCTCTCGTGTAACATTACAGGGCTATGGAAGATGAGCACGAGACATGGAGATCCTTGCTGTCAGATAAATACCCAAATATAGCCGTTTACAACAAAAGATCAGATTTACTAAGTGCAATTTAATCCGTGCTCATTCTACGGAAGCTGCAGGCGCCAGCTGCCGGTGGAGTATCAAATACCACAGATAATAAAGGATTCTTTAATACGAAAAACGTTGAGCGAATCGGAGGCATGTTCGAAACGGTTTCACGCTAAATTGACCCTAAACAGTGGGTGCTGTTTGTAACTTACACGGCTTCAACTTGAGTTATTAAATTCACTGCAGTTCTCGGATTAGTTATGTATTATTGCGCATGTTACGCGAGCAGTGATTTTGTTTTTAATGAACGGAATTCATTACTTAACTACTCATAACATACCGATATGTGCCTGTTCACGAACTACAACTTACGAGGATATATCTATAGTACGAATTAGTTTTTATTGTTTTATATATCCACCAAACGTACCTAACGATGTTTATAACGCGCGGTAAACTCACTTTTTAATCGATGACAAAAATAGCTAAGCTGAGCCGGGTCAAAAGGTTAACAGTTAAAAAACCAAAGTTAACTTAATACACAGAAAGAAACATTTTACTTTTATATGGTTTATATAATGCTGAAAATGGGACGTATTGGTACAAAAAATACAGCTAACTATAAAAAAGAATTAATACGACTGTCATATTAGTAGACTGCACGGGTGCGCACGAGGCGTCAGGCATCAGGTTACCGTTACCGTCGACGAGCGTAGTCAGATAATCTATACTAATATAATAAAATTGTCGGTTTGTTAATCTAAATAACAGCTTTTAAATGTCTATGCAAAGTATATTATAGGGAATTTACAGCAACGAACCAACTTTTGAAATATAATATTTGTGTCTGTTTTTTTTATATATTTATTTACTAATATAGACTCCTCTGGAGACTTACTTGTCTGTCTGTTTGTTTGTTTCAGTTAATTTCTGAAACGGTTGGACTTATTTTGACGGATATAACTGACAGATAGCTGATGTTGTAGAGTAGCTGAGCAAATTTTATTGATAAACTTGATATATTTCATAGCCTACTTCCTACAAACGATATTCCATGCGGATGAATTCACGGGTGCACCTAATAAATAATACTATCTTAAGTGTTAATAATTTGATAGCCGTTAGCTATTGATAACGATTTTTTACCTCTTCCCTATTGAGTTTCGAAGAGAACAACTTCTTAGAGAGACAAAACCGTTAGGTGCCTATTAGTGATATCTTTAAGTTTTATAAACATCTATCATTTTTGTTTAGAAAACTTTTAAGAAAATAAGATTTAAGTTAATGAAATCAAAATGGCCATTGTTAATTTTAGATATATTTTTTGTATGTTCACTTTGAAAGTTGAGCACTGCACCTGTGCTTTGGCAAAGTAACACATGAAGGGAAATTATGTAAAACAATTAATCGGCGCTACGGACTCCAAACTACAGACAAATTGGATAAAACATTAAAAGTTATAGGTTAGAAACATTAAAAAAACTTTTACTAATATATTCGCAATAGAATGTAAGTAGTGATAACCTAGTTGTTTGAGTTTTAGTCTTCCATTTCGGGGGTCCCGGTTAATCTCTGACGTGTTAGGTGCGTAAAACTTAAAATTTTAATACCACCCGGGTGGGGTGAAGCAAAACATTGTGAGGAAATCTGCACATCTTAATGTATGTTATAAAATATATAATGTTTCCGGGGGTGTGTGTAGTCTGTCAATCCGCACTTTGCCCGCGTGGTAGAGACTAGATTTTAAGGAGAATTCTAAGTTTGAGTTTTCAGTTTTATTTAATAAGCAATTACAAGTATAGCGTGACTCTACACACCGCAAGTATTGCTTTTGAAATGTGATTTTTTCCAGTAAGTATTATATCACAATAATTTTATTACAATAATCCATTACTAGAAGCAAATTCGTCCGTAGGAAAGTCAATAAATGTGTTATAAAAGGAAAATAATAATATAAGTATGGTAAGCGCGTACGTCGAATTCTGACATCATAAACGGGATTACCGAGAACTTTGAGAATGTCGCGTCATCACACTTCGGGTTTGCCACACAAAAAGTTATTCACATGATGACTTGTACTAATATGTACTGTTTATTTTCAAATCTTCATAGCATTATATAGAATTCAGCAATATGAATTTTAAAAATTTCTTTACTTTGGTCACAACATGTTTCATAGTAATGTTATTTGAAAATATGAGAACTTTTGATAGACGATATAGGTATTTACGACAATATAGGTCTTTGGCGAGATTCGGATACATTTGCGATACCAATGATCAAATACCTATTGTAAATCGCGAATTAATTTATTTATATTGATAAAAATGGTTATATTCCTATACCGAATTTGTCGGAGAAAGTACTATCGCGTCAGCTACTTCTGCTATACTCTGGACAAATGCTTCCATGCACTAGAAGACCAGCCGGTTCTAATTACTCTTCAGGAGTAGCAACGCACACGTCCCCGGTTTCTATTAAAATATTATTATATTTTTACTAATTGAGCCTAACACAGCGTTACGATGACTATCCGCGATGGCTTGAATTTTTTCATATTTTTATAACATGAAAAGTAAAGGACCTTTCATATTTTAATCTGAAACGAGTAGCAAGACTGTCTGAGATTTTTATCTGTTGTCATGAGTATCGTGAAAAAAACCAGACAGCATAATATTGACACCTACAAGAAGGTAGGGCGATCGATCACTGTATATCAATCGTTTAATGCAATATTGCTCTTGAGCCTCCTAATACATTTCTGGTCAGTACATAACGTGGAACTATGTAGTGGCAAGTACTAATGGCATAACTTTTTAAATATCGCAATATGCATTGTTAATCAATTTTTGTCATTGCGTCAGCTAGCAGATACCTACAAAATGTATTGATCATTCATTGTTATGTTTTCACTTTAGCAGGACATGAACAATGAATATGATAAATTCATTCAATTATTTCATTAAATTATCTTTCGATTTGTAATACAATTAAATATAGTGTTAAGATTATACAAACGATAATTATCCTGTACTAACTATTTAGGAAAATTAGTAATCGGTTAAAACTGATTCACTAAAAATCCAATTATTAACATCCATAAGTATTTAAAGAAACTGCGGGAGAGACTGCGTGTTATTAAAATTGATTTACCTCGTAAAGGACTGCGTACACCACAGACGATCACTAGCGTATGACGATAAATATTATATGCATAAATTATTTAGTCCATTACGTACATGCTAAATGCACCAAAAACAGTACTTTTTGGGATTTCTGTATTTTTTGTATTCTCTTATCATACAAAAACGAACAGACCGATTTCGACGAAATTCGGCATGGTGATTACTTATAATCGGAGTCAGGTTAAGGGATACTTTTACGGAAAATTTTATTTATATTACTACGAGAAAATGCAAACAAAAACATTCGAAACAGAGTACTCTTTTTAGCGTTTTCTTAAGATTTGTATAGATCTGATTTTTCAGATTTATACAAATCTTAAGAAAAAATTATATGATAACGATATAATCAAATAGATTTCAAACTGTCTCATCCCCAAAGTAGTCGCTAGCCTTCGCAGATCAATAAATTGAATTTTATTTAATTATATTTCAAGAAATTATTAAGTATTCCCATATTTTATGTGTTCACAGTTTAATAGAACTTTAAATTTGGCTACTACCCAATATTTCCATTTATATTTGAGTTTCAGTCTGCGAAATATAAACAGGACTGCTATATTCAATCACTGCTATTCGGAAACATCATCATTTCCTACTTAAACACATACGGTAATGGTAATTATAGTAGTTTATGCGTACGTCAACAAAACGGCTGGTAGGCTGAGCACGTGTGCCGTCGATCAGGACCGAATCGGACAAATGCACTCGCGATGGAGCACAGAATGTTCCGATTCTTGGAATAGGGTTAATTCGGTCCGTGACGTCATCGGTCGCTGCTCCTCACGACCGCTTCCTAGTCACCAAACAAGTGGCTCCGATCGCGTCGAATTAACAGGTACCTTTCATACTCGTACGATTGCTTCCTGGGTTGGCCCTTTTTGAGAAAGTTTCGAAAAAATCATACGTATTATTTAATTGGGATTGTTTTTATATTAACAAGAGTTTGTTTTTGTACAACATTTGTATGGGTAGTCGAATACGATATTCGTTATTTTGTGTTCATTGCTATGGAATCCGTGGCTTAGATATTTTTACAAGTAAAAGCCACTTGTCCTATAAGTACAGCCAAATTAAGAATATCATATATACAAAGAGGCTCAGTAATTTCACTCACTCTTAATTTTAGGTCGTTATTCGATGATATTCACATACAGTTTGATAACATCTTATATATAATTTAATTATCATAACTGTTAGCTCGTAATATATTATTGTATTAACATAGGGACAAAATAAGTAGGTATGTGTTATTGAGCCGGAAATCGATAAAATAAAGAATACGATATACGAGTATATTGAGTATGCGTAACAAATAAATGTAGAAAAAACGGATGCCATAGTCTGATCTGATAAAAATATACCAATAATCTGATAGCAATATAAGATTTGATAATGATATGTGTAAGTTGAATGAATTCGTGAAGACAGAAATGGGATTGCACCAATGACAGCGAGGTAACTGCAGCATGGGCGCAAGCAACTGTACAAAGGTCGTCTGTAGCCGTTGTCTTAACTTTTACTCCGTCTCTTCTTCTCTAAAACTTGACTCGTCTACTCTTATGGACCATACATAATAGTTCGTTGTATAACGTGTAGGAGTAATATTTTAGGTTACTCATTTAACAACGGCTCAATACCTTTACAAAGTAGGCATTGTAATGCGGAAAACAATTTGAGTCAATCAATATTATTATTGTATCCGGATCTCGTTTTGATAGTGTTCGTTCCTAGATTATTAATTTTAAAATTGACTGCAAAAAGATTAAATTGGTAGCGATAGTGGTGGTTCCAATAGTGGCAAATGTACTTGACTATTCGAGCAGAAGATTAAGACTGATGATGAAACATGATATGTTGTCACCGAAATAGAAAGTAATCGTTCGAAATAAATGAAGTAATAGATGGTTAACATTTATTGTCAAAGACTATCTGTTCGGAATGTATAATATAATGTAATAATGTTCACACAATATGTACTTATATTGTACTAGCGACCCGCCCCGGCTTTGCTCGGGTGCAATACTGATACTAAATACACTACAGAAAAACTGTGAACGTTGTATATAAAAACATAGC
>DWUN01000475.1:0-22497 GCA_018249975.1 Passova gellias
TTGTATATAAAAACATAGCAGCCCGCTCCGGTTTCGCAAGGGTATAAAATATATAGCCTATGTCACTCACTGAAAAATTGATTAAAATCGATCCAGTAGTTTTGATTTCAACTATTTGTAACGCAATGAGAAGCTTAATCATTTTTTTCACCGACTCTCAGACTATAAAGTATGGCATTTTGCAATATGATAAGTAACATTGTGGCCGTTTAATTGGCATTTAATCTGTCATATCCAGTGATCCAATTAAAATACCGATTATCATACGGTTCGCTGAACGAAGTTACTCAAATTTTACAGTAAGCGTGTGACAATTTAATGAGCAGTTATATTATCATGATAATAATTTGGAATAACGATATTGTAATCAAAACTTTATTGATAATTATAAAGTTAGCACTACACTCCATAGATAAATATTATTCCGAAGTTTGTTATGAATGCATTTCTACATCAAAAATGTATTTATCGCTAAGTAAGCGACTATCTATACTTACAATGCGAAGTGTATTAATTCATATACAGTGGCATAAATCTCTAATTACAGCGAGCCTCTAATAAATCGATCGACATGTTTATCAAATTAAATTATAATTTTGCTTCTTTTAAATTATCATGTTACTTCACTTTTTTTTTGTTCCATTTCTCTAGTAGTAATTGATTAGTGTTTGTTGTTACTGTGTGTATTGTCAAAGAAATCAACAAAATAAATCACCCATACGGTATCTTGTTTCACGGAGAGCTATTTTTATTGTCTCAAAATCCAATGTTCTCAAAATCAACGTCGAGACAGGTCTGTGTCCTCGCCCCGTTGAAACTCGACGAAACCGAAATTAGTTTGCTTTAAAATATACTTCACTATAACCGTGCACAGGAACCTTTAAGCGAACAGCCAACCGATGTTATACCGACAGCTTAACACGCTTGGAGCGAAATTGAATTTTCTCAGCAAAGGTTTTTTTGCCGGGATTCAAACCAACGAACCGCATCTTGGCCACCCGTGCACTTTGATTCAGTGCCAATGCTTCGTAACTCTTGTGTTATAACATGAGATATTTATACGCATTTGGATAATCTTTATTAAACTATGAAGTATCTACTAAATCCATAGTCTTCTGGTAATACTGTTATTATTGTTACCTTTTCAAAAGTCGTAAGATGTAAATAATTGTGGAAAAGAAACAAAATATAATTGACTGCGACTATTTACCCCCAGCTACATAGCACAAGTCTGTTTCCTATTCGAAGGACTTATACCACGACTTCAGATCTCCAACGGGGTGGCAGAAAGCACAGAATATTACGATCCATCTTCAGTCCAGACTTTTCAGTTTCCACTCATTTTATTTCGATTGTCTGCTGATATAAGTGATAAAAATAAGAACGCTTTGTTATTGCAAAAACAGTGACCTTTTCATACTTCGTGTGAACTATTTAGCATAACAACTTGAGTATCATTACTCCCAACGTTCTTTTAACAGCGCCTCATTAATGCTCGCTACTCGCAGGACAGTGCATCCTTTAGAGGCTCATTGCATTGTATTCACTTCCATTGTTTTAAAGACACATTACACAAGCGTACTGTCGGTGTTAAGTTCTTTATGTTGTGTACGAGAATACTTGTAACACTGATTGTTGTAATGTAGATTGCAGTTAAAAATAAAAAAAGCTGGCAATGTCCACATCAACTGGACTCCAGGGGATCCTCCACAGTTCGCTTTACACGCTTGTACTTAGCGCGCGCACGTACAAGACTCAAGAACTTCCATCTGAGGTTTTCCCAGACCACTATGACATGAAGCTCTTATAGAAAGGCATGAAAAGAACTCTCCTTCAAAACTAATAACGTATTGGCTCCTTGCTAATACATATGTCCATACTCCAAAGGCGACGGTGACCATTTACCATCAGATGCCCTTTTGCTTCATTGCTAGGTTATAAGAATTAATTGCTTTAATTAATAAAAATACTTGACTTAAATCATCAATAGTCGTTATTTATATATAATCTTATCCTTACATTTTAATATATCATTCTTATATAAAATAGGTGACAGTGTTCATAAACATACACTAAATGTTCTTTGTAATCTCTTACACTACATAAATAAGGCAATGATTTGCTTATTTTCACGTGGTACAATCGACTATTCTCGTGTTAATCTAAGTCCAAATCGCTTGTGGGGTTTATATTGACCAACCAAATAGAACCCCTTATTGAGGAGACTAGCCCACAACTTGGGGAGCTTTAGAACTCGGGAAGCTTTTCCGTGCGGATTAGTGGTGAGATTTTATAATAAAACTCAATGGAAATTTTTAAATTGTTTATTTGTCATTTGTTTCAATGCATTATATATTTAAATAAGTTTCATAACAAAAGTTTTAAAGTAGTAAGTATGTATAAATAGCCTTATACTATCATATGACTGTAGGTACTATGACTGAAAATGTTGTTTTGTTGGTTACGAAGAAGGCGTAATATTGTTTTCTTTATATAACATTGTAAGTAAGATAAATGTTGTATTACAATGAAATTTGTATATTGAAAGGGCAGATAATAATTCATATTAGCTACAATTATATGTGGTTTAGTCTCAAAGTTTGCTAGCCTGTTCAAGTGAAATCGAACATTATTTGCAGCGAGAGAAGCGTTATTATTTGAAAAACAACAAGATTAAATACGTTCTTATATTAGTTATTCAACGAACCAAGTAAACAGTTATTACTAAATATTGCCGTTAAATGGTTTCAGTTAAGCGTACGAAAAGACTACATACGAGTATAACTGCTCCAAAACATTATCTAACTAATCCTCTATGACTTACTTTAATATTCTTTTTTCGTTACTTTTAATATATTTATCTAGCAACTGAACCAGGCTAGAAACTTCGAGACCTCTCTATATATTATTCACTAAGTATAAAAATATTAATTTCAGAATATCTTTCCCAATGAAACGCTCCAAAAAATTTTCGAAATCAATATACAAAAATAGCCATTAATTAATGTCCTTATTTCATTTGTACTCCTTTACATCAGAGCAGCTGGCGTTTTCATATATGTATGTATATTTGTAGTCGACGTGCCCTAAGTATAGAACGAGTGTTTTTAAGATTTTCTACTAGTCCGCCATATACCTATACCTGTCCGTACTAAAATCGTAACTTAGCGTAATCGAAAGAAATAATTTAGAAATTTCATTATATTGTTTGTTCGTGTCAATGTCTGCTACAGGGAAATTAGATTCAGCGTTTAGTGTTTGTACGACATTTTCAGTTTTGCCCCAATAATATCCAAGAACGTATTTGGAAGCAATATTTTTAATACTGACTCTATTTATACGAACATTCTTAACATGAATAACAAGAAATTATTTTTGAACGAAACGATCCTAATTAACGCATTAGTTAGGATTTGTTACAATTGCTGCAGTTACCATCGTAGTACGGCGTGTCACTTTCCTTAATACAATTAAACATGTTTAACAATACCTCAAATAATATTAACAGATTATAATATTTCAGTTTATTACTCTATATTGCTCATTTTTGTACAAAGTTTTCATTAAGTATTGGTGTTCTAATTCTCAAAATATATAATGTATAAATGTATGTATAACTATTCTGCAATTACACGTGAACAATATGTTTAATATGAAATTACTTTGATGATTTTACAATATTTTACAATAATTGTATACCCATAATAGCCAAGGAACTAGTAAACATAACCATAAATAGAAGTCCATAATCATTTACAATCAAGTTACAGTCGAGAATGTACTTTATGACTTTTAGGACCTTAAGAAGTTCCTCGGTAATTGAGCTTAGGTACTTTCTTCGACAGTAGTAACAATATATAATGCAACCTTCGACAGGCGTTAAGACTAAACAGGTTAAGTACAAAATCGAAAATGTTTTAATCTGTAAAATTAATATATTTACATGTCTATGTACAAAGCTATCACATATTACAATTTTAATCATATCACTATATACATTATTGCATAATTTAATACCTCCCCATCAGTACCTGGAACGACGAAACAAGTTAACGCCTTTCACACAGTCAATTTGCGAAATTGTTCGTTAAACGTACACTATATGTGGTTTCTCAGGCGTCCTGTGGTGGGGTATGGTCTCGTAAGCGAATTGTTGGTAAATATGCTCCTCGCTGTCCTCCTGATAGTAAGGATTCTTATCCACACTGTGCCACGGTGGATTCAAGGAATGAAAATTATTGGTTACCGACGAACCAATCATTAAATATCTGTCCACATCTCTCTTATTCTCCTGCTCTCTTCCTCGCGTAGAATATCCTAAGCCATTACTTAATTTGGACACGTCACCATTCAACATGACGCTAGTCATAACTTGTTTAGACTTATCACCTTTACACTTCTTCAGAGGTCCCATGAAGTACAAGACACCACCGACGACACTTATAATTATACTCACAGTGAGCACGACAACAGCCACAGCCACCCAACCGTTTGAGCACCCAAATTCAGATTCCGGAATTTGCACAAACAGAACACCCTTCAAATTTTTTGGCGCTATGCACTTCACTTCTTCATAGTCTAGCTTTAGTATGGCACTTGAGTTATCAGATTTCCTGTTGTTTATTTCGCATTCCCTCCCCAATTTCCAAAGCCACAGTAAAGAACAATTACAAACAAAAGGGTTGCCGGAAATCTCAAGCTCTTGCAATCTGTCAATGGGAAAATGGGAAGCTTCTAATGTTTCTAATGCATTATTTCTTATATAAATATGCGTAAGCTTCGGATTACCGTGAAACAGTCTTGGGGGCACCTCTATCACTTTTACATTTTCGTTCATCCATATTTTCTGTAGATTAATATTGTCTACGAAAGCTCTGGAATCAATTTTGTCGAGATCATAAAGTCTACTCAAGTGTAAGTGTTTTAAGTGGAAAAGGCTCTGGAACGAAAGAGCTGTAATATTATGAAAAAAGTTTCCACTTAGATATAAATGCGATAAGTTTGATAGTTTAGAAAGAGCCGACGTGGGTATTGAAGTCATATTATTATCGCTTAAATCCAAATGTCGCAATGAAGGCAAATTATGCAGTCCCAATGAATCGACACTATCAATGATATTGTTGTTAAGATCCAAGTTTTTCAATTCCTTCAAATAAGGTATTCCATGTTTAGGTATTTGTTGTATTAAATTCTCTGACAGGTCTAAATGTTCCAAGTGAATTATGAACAGAATATTCGCAGATGGTATTTCTAATATAGAGTTATTTCGGAGAGACAAAATCTTCAACGATGTCAACGGCTCAAAAATATCCGGTACAAAAGTTACAAGCTTATTACTCGATAAATCAAGTCGCTCCAAAATTGTTAAGTCTTGGAATGTCTGTTGATTTATATTTGTTATCTCGTTATTTGACAAGTCCAAATCGATTAGCCTTTTCAATCCAACAAAAGTGTCCTTATCTAGTTTTCTAAGGGTGTTATAGCTAACGTTGAGATGGGTCATCTCCTTGTTGTTGTCAAAATTTTTACTACCTAAGTCTTGTACTTTGTTGTGCGAGATATCGAGAATTGTAAGTTGAGTATAGAAAGTGAACGCATAGAGGAGATTGTCGATACTGTTGTGGGTAAGGTTTATGTGGGTGGCTTCTGGGTTGAGTTGAATGGGGACGATTTCTAGGCCGGCGTTTGCGCAGGAGGCGGCGCGCAGGGCATCGTCGCAAGCGCAGCGCGCGGGGCATAGCGTGCGCGCGGCCGCGCCCCACGCCCAGGCCACCACAACCACCCACCAACGCCACTTCGCTACACTGCGTGCGCCCATAACATCTCATGTATCCGCAACCTTGGATCTGAAAAAGAAACAAAAAATCTTGTTAATATTCATAAATAGGTATTATGTTATCTTAAATTTGCAAACAATGTTTAATGGAGTCAACGACCAAATTAAACTAAACGATGAAACTGAACCCCTGTTAAACGAACTCTTCATACGCCCTAAAAGAAAATCTCATCACAGGAGATGAAATCTAGTTCGTTTTCTTTGTAATTTATTGTGATCATAAAAACCGGGCACACCCTGCGAGTACGACGCCCTAGATCGCCCGAGAGGAACGCAAAAATATACAACATTATCACAAGACAAGATCTTAATATAATTTCTGCCGAAAACTGCAGATAACAAATGTGCCTCGCCGCAATTTGTATGAGGGGGAATGGAATTGTTTGATCCAAATTAGACCGATAAGGAACGTGCCGCGTCGACGAATGGCGGTTTCAGCACAAAAACTTTTTTATAACGTAGCGTACAACGATGGAGGTTCCGTTTTACAGTTTATCAGGCTACAACGTTTTACTTCGCGATTTGCTGTTCAATATGGTTTCGTCGGAAAGCTCATCATTTTCGCTAGAAGTAGCCCCGACACGGATGCACCTGGCACAACCCTTAATACTTCGTCCACCGTCCGAGCGCCAAACATAGTTCTACTGTGGGAGGATATTGCGTACCTTTATTTATTGTTTGTCGGAACCCACAAGACGAATGTTCACTATAAACGAGGAACTAGCCAGAGCCGGTAGCGCTAATCCGCCTCCGCTCGAGCGGTTCCTCGACGACGCCGTCAAAACGCTCAACAGCTTAACAAAGGAGCGTACGGTACCTTAAATTAAATGTTCGTCTATACAATTCGACGGAATGTATAATGAATAGCACCGTAACATCTGTTAACGAAGGCGAACGATCTCGAAAGTTTTCACGCGCGGGAATAACTAATTGCGAAGGTTGGAATTCAATTTATGGCTTCTAGTGCGCCTCCAGGGATCACGCCACGCTAAAGTATTAATAATGCAAAACAGTGTCACGGAAAGTTTTTGATTCTGGATGCAAATTAAATAAGGAAACAAAGTCGTGAATCCTTTGCTTGTTACGACGCTTTGTCACTTATCGTTGACTTACCCTGAAATGCTTAGCACGCTGTTAATGGTAACTAGAGCAGATAGGCAACATAGAAGTTTAATATTGAGTTACATTGAATATGTTTGGTACATTTTACTCTCTTCCAAAATGACATAAAAATATAATTTTCCTGACATACTAATTTCTTTCTCATTGTAATTCTGTATCTAATTGTATCAAGAATACTCCCAGAATACTCAAAATGAATTCACGCTATATAAACACTGTCGTTTATTACAATAAAAGGCGTTGAGACGCGGCCTAGAAGATGTGAGAATTCGACCTTCCGGCTATATGATATTCTCGAACACCCTGCTCTTGTTACGGATTACTTGAATTACTGAAACCATACATATACGCACATTTGATACACAGATCCTCGTATTATGCCGGATTAATTCCTTACCTTCCAAATGTATTCTAAGTCACGATTGAAAAGGTTGCATTGATAACATTTTTCGATTAAGCATTCATCTCGCGGTAAAATTCATTATTATCGGTGTTAACGTTGGATATTCAGGTACCCACGCCTATTCTTAACAAGGATTATCTATAGAGAATTATTACTTTTGCCTGAAAAATTACTTTTTTGGTTTCAGAGTTAATATTATGTTCAATTATTCGTCAATTACAATGTAGGAGAGAATTTGGAGAAGTTGAAAGTCATTGGAAAAATGATGAGGTATTTTATCAGCCAATGTACATAACAATTCTAAGTACATTTGCTGTTGTATACAGAAGAAAGTATTAAATTTAAAAGAAAACCGAAACACCGCTTTACGCATATCAGTTTTATTTAAGAAATTTGAAAAGTTAAATGTGTATTACACAATTTTGTAAATGGAACGTAAACGAAGCGGTACTTATTCACAATTTGCAATGTATCGCAAAGATAAAAGGCACATTAATGATGTACTCTGAACTTCTGGCGCTTTCAGGGCAACGATTAACACAGTTACAAGTTTCAATATTATGTTAAGAGTTCACTGATGGTCTTGGTTAGGACTGCGAGAGAGCCAACGAAGAAGTACTTCATAGAGTAACTGTAACACGTTTTTCTTTTTTTTAAGTGACAGTGATATAAGGATAGTTAAAAAAAGAATGTCGATAAAAAAAGGATTAATTGACGCAGCGGCACAGTGTTTATCAACATTTATAATTTAGGCGCTTTATATGTATTATTTGGTACTGGCTTGAATCTTTAGTTGCAAATAGTATCGTATTCTTATGGTAAAAATGGTTAGACGTAAGTATATTGTAAATGATGAAGGTTTCTTAAAATTAAAATCCCAAGGAGGTAGTCACGGCTTAGTACCTGACTAGTTTTTATAAGTTTGATTGCTGTGTAAATATTATGGCTTTACTTTTGACAATTTGTTACTACCAAATTGCATATCATTAGACATTATGGTAATATCTAAATTACTAACAGTCCCGTATAGCTTCTCTTATTCGTACTCTGCGAGGCACGCCCTCCATTTCCGAAGCTAAACTGCTCCGACCGGCAATCTTTTGTCTTTTAATTTCCTGTCCGCCAGAGCGCGCTGCGATCGTGAATTTCGCTTTCGTGAGCTTCGTTAACTTGTATCGGCCTTTGTTGTTGCCTATTGAACTTTTCCATTACGAACGTCATCGATTGAAACCACTAAATTCGACGGAAAATTCGTGTCGCAACCTACTCGCTTCAGTGTACCGAAATGAGCACAACTTCTCGTTTTCATTCTCCCCCCATTAAATAGAATGTGCTGGAAGCAATGTTTTGTTTTTATCGGTGAATGTAGTAAGATTTTAAATGTTTTTCCATTTTTACTGCCAATGCGGAATTTTCGATAAGTGTAATGGATTATATAATTATTTTATTTATTTAATTTGAAAACATTTTCTGTCAGAAAGATGATTTAATCAAAATTAATTAAACGCTGTTGAAACAACGTAAAACACTCTCTTACTCTTTCGAACTATACATCCTAAATGGTGGTGGGGTCAACTTTGTTTATTAAAAGACCACAAAACAATATTGACCCAAATTATTGGAATAATTATATAATCCGGAGCGATATACCTTTACAAAATGGTCTTGCTAAATAACATTCGACCCAAATGAGCCTTTTCTATAACAACGTTTAGGCTCCCATCTCTAATTTACTAAATACAATTTCCAACCAAATTCAATACCGTAAACCTCCTTACCTATTAATAACGGACAATGTCATCGGACCGTTTGAAATTATTGTCAAAACTATCCGCTTAGATCGGTCTAATTGTGGACCGCAGGGTAATCAGCGAGGCGCCGAACGATTTCAACTAAAGTTATCACGGTGTTAATACAACTTGAGACATTACTAACACAAAGGACGGTTTACGAGGGGCGCCGAGACAATAAAACCAGTGTAAAAGTCGGCTAACCGCTTCTCTCTCCCCGGGAAAATATACCAGCCCTCTCTCTTTTATGAGTCGCTTAAGTCGTACGCTGCCGTTTTTAAAATAGTCACCGATTTGAGACAAAAACTTTTGATGCTTTTATTGAAATACAATATGCTTTAGTTGTAGAGTTTCCATGGTAATAGGACGCGCGCTAGTCGGTGCCGGATCGTCGACATGTGTGCGTACGTGCTCTACGGTTTGATGGTTGTAAGTAATAGTCTGAGTGATGTCGGGTAGTAGGAGCGTAATGAGAAAACTTGGCCGCCCGAGAAAGCCTCCTCGTTTCGGGTACAAGCAAAAATGCAAGCGGAGCGACTAGCGTGCGGATTTCGAATTCCGAATTCGGTTTCCTCGAAAACAAATGATCACATTCTTCTCCCCGTCACTAAGAAAGGGTGTGTAAATGGAATTAGTTTGCAGAAATTTGCATTCGACTTTAAACAAGCTGAAACCGCGAATTCAGACCGCCACTTTAGTATATTGTCGGAGTGGTTCTTGAAAGTTTATTTTGTGGAAGTAGTTCGTAAGAAATCTATTTGCATTATTACTGTTTCTAAAGAAGTTTCGTTTTACTTTGCACATTTTACATTCCTATGTTACAAGACTGTAATATATAAGTTTTATGTATAATTTATGTACATAACAATAACTGAGACTCATAAAATGTAAAAGCAGTCACTCAAGCCCTATGAAACTTTGTTTCATAAATAAGTCACGCTATACCCACCTATTCTGAAATGGCGTGTTGTGTAATCGGCCTTGTGGGGCGTTTTTAATTAGGGAATGAAAGTTAAGGCAAATAAACGATGATAAAGTGTCCATACCTTTAGTGGGCAATATATTCTAATATCAGGAAGTATACCTGCCAATAGGTAGTGGTCATCTTGACTGATTTTGCTACGAAACATATATACGAGTATGTAAATTGGGATGCTTTCCCACAATTATTGCTCATATATTTATTATCTTATATAGCGCCATTTAGGGGTTCATTTTGATGTATGAGCACGGAGATTACAAAGATAACAGCGTTTATTTTAATAGAACATTAACATCCATTTTCATTCAATCGTATAGAAGCGAAATAAAGTATTCCAAATAGCTGCAATTATATAACCCCACTTGAAAAATCAATAAATAATCTTCTCTATACATAATTAGCATTTCTTTCTTTCCTAAGTAGACAATTCCAAACATAAAATAACAATTTCAAAGTGGATAAATAATGCTAGCATCCGGTTTCATTGTATTTTTCCTTTAAAAATGTCGTATCGTTATAATCTTTTCCCTTACAACACAAAAGTGCAGCACAATATATTCGCTCAAATACTCATGGCAACGCCACGCTTAAAAATATAAAAAGAAGTTTGTAGCGAACAAAACGTGTACACAATCCCATTTTCTCTTTCATGGCGATGGAGCGAGTCTTAGTGAATCTGGCGTCTCTATAGACGCCTTTATAAACGCAATAATGAGGAGTGCTAAGGCGGCATTCAGCCGTGGGGCTAACGAGGGCCGTCGATGAATCGTCCATGAGGCTAACACAAAACTTGCCACTCTTCTACGTAATGGTGCGACGACGGGGCTCTACACTTCGCGTCGCTCGGCGGCTCACTTAATCGCCAAAGGACTTTTAGCGAACACCAACTCGCTATCGCTCTGGCTTTCATAGGCTGGATTAGACTCGTAACGGCTCAACGCCGCTTTGAATGCTGCACACATTTAGGGCGACGCGAAAAGGCGCAGATTAAAAGCACGCTTGTATTCTGCTAACTGAATTAAAAACTGTTACGCGTGCGAATGTTTTCGTTTACCTTAACGAAGCGTCGCACGGGATGACATTTAACCTCGCCGCGTTTTATCAAAGTCTTCGCCCCGCATCGCTGTGTAGCTATACCGAAACTTTGTCCGCTACCTATAGCTCCATTCAGTCTCAAGAGCTTTCAGGAATAGAAGTTAGTTCCGTAGGCACCCGACCGTCTACACCGCACGTCTTCGGCTTGCGGTAGATGTATTGAAACTCCGTCTAACGCTGTTTCGAATAAAAAACAAAAGTCATGAAATGTTTGGTTATTGTTCGCTTACTTTTTCAAAAGTGCGCTCTTTAATCATATTGAGAGTTATCTATCGTAATAACGTAAGTTTCCGACGGAAAATGAGAAAGACGATGCTGTAAAGGAAGTCGGAGGGAACTGCAAATGACGCGCTTACGTCAGTGATATCGCGTTAAAGCCCACAAAACGGTCTCGACCCAAATGAAGATGCGACGCGGCGCTCGTCTTACGGAATTCAGGAAAATTAGTCAATGCTATCGACGGCACATCTCGAGTAGAGTCGGTGAGACAGAATAATGAAATAGCTCGTTGAGGCAACGGATCGGCGCGATCGTCACTCCGAGGCCATTGGAACGCGATCGCGACGACCGAGCACTAGCGAAAATCCCACGGATTCCGTGTGAGATATCTAGCGGCTCATTCGGGGTTATTAAATGGAGTGGGTTTTAAGGAAATGAGTTTAGAACTATATATCTTCTTTACGCTTCGGCGAAAAATACTTGTTTCCGATAAATTAAATACGTACGCTTTGAAATATATAGGTTCCATAATTTATCTTCACTGCGAGTAAATTCGGAACGTCTTTTATGGAGTATTGCCAATAGGAATACATTTAAGTTTTATGACCTTCATTATGGTTATGGTACATTCAAAAAAATAATGAATCGTGAATATTATAATTAATAATAATAATTACTGTTATCATTGAATTACGACAGGGTGTAGGCAGAGAGGAAATAATATAATCGTGAATAATATAATTAATTATATTATCATTAATAGCGTGTATTAATAGCGAAATTTACACCACGATAGAGCCGGCGAGGGGCCTCGTAATGTAGATAAAAATTAACACAAAAACCTTGAACAGATAACTAAGATCCATCACTCAGATGTCGGCGGCGGCAGTAATCGAATACCGAAACCTCAGCACTACAGATGAACAAAGTTACAATTGTACCAAATGAGCCATAAATAAATAGTATATTACGAGTAGATTCAATTAAGTAATCAGTTTTTTTTATTAAACAAAAGTTGCTACAATGGCTAAGAAAAACATTTTGAGGAAACCCTACGTTAAAAAATTCCATAATATTCCATGTATTCGTAACGAGAGAAGAACCGTGACCAAATAGTAGAACGATGAATCCATTTCAGATGATGAGTAATACAAAACAAAGCTGTCTTCACAGGATTTAGTTATAATCTGTACCTCAGACAATTTGCCCTCGAAGTAAAGTTACCTATATAACTGACTCATTTGAAAGTGTGAACATAAAACTCATGCATTAAATTTCCAAAACGCACGCGTTGTAATGTTCATATAATAATGCACTTTACGCTTCAAACAACATAGAGCATAGAAGATCATAATCTGCATAGCTAATGGATACACAAAGAGATCAGATGCTCATCTAATATGATTAGGTAATAACGTTTGTCTTCTGTGTGTCATCCAAGCTGCTAATGACAGATGGCAATCCACTCATTACCAGAACTGAACTCAGTCGCTCAGTAATTAGGTCATACTACTGTGCCGTAGAATATCGAAAATTTCATTTTGAATCACATTTTACGTCTATCGTGTTCTCAGTCGAATTTTCAAAATCAATTTACAATGAAACAAAAGCGTTCATACATAACACATCTAACTTGAAATTCTCTACGAAATACCAAATGGTATCGGAGTAAATTTAAATATTTATTCCTTGACTAAAACTATTCTGTGCGGGAATTTCAATTCAACGTAAAATAAAATTGAAATGCAACCGAGAGGAATGAGAATAACTGTACATTGTTTTAGACTTGTAACAGATCTCGGTATAGAACTGACGCGTCTTTATATCTTTACCCGGTTTTATTAAAGGCGAATACAAAACGCAGAGGCCTGATACCCGACGGCTGCACAAAGCCGGTGCACACCCATACGAGGATAAGCTGGCTCGCGAGTCCGTAAGCGTAACTTGCAACAAAATCCCGCGTTTCAGTTTCCATTCACTATTGCAAAAGACGACGGATTCTCGGTAACGTATTTTGCGTTTACAGCCGATACGCCGGGGTTAGGGCGAGCGGCGACGACGGTAATGCGTTTTATGAATGGATGAACGAACGAATGGCAGGATTTCACTTCCAACTAACCGTTGGTTTTTGAAAAACGCAGTCGCCCGGAGCCAACGTGTTAAGGTTTTTATCCAGCACCGATACTTTAATATTACGCCGCCGTCACGTCTGCCCAGAGCCATAAATTCACCGTATAGTTCAACTGGATTTGATAAACAATACGCGTTTTACTGTTATAAAGATATTGCCTCAATTTCATACAGCTTGTCGCTCGAGCGAGCTCCGCTGCAGTTTTACGATACATAAAGTTAAAAGCTGAGCGGAATAAATTTACGGTTCTCGATGCAGATCATAAAAACTAAGCTCTAATAGGTACGTACGTATTTATGAAATGCTATTTGAGTAGCCACTTTACGAGTGACCTTCATTCACGCTTGATTTGTTAATGACGAGGGGTTGATTAAAATTTTATAAGTATCAAAGGAGCTATTAAATTCCATTTCTCATTTTTATCATTTATGGTCATTAATTGAAAGATTCCGTACAACTGTTCGGAATAAAGATTTACATTGAATGCCTATAAAGGATTTCATAGCCGTTCTTTTGGTACTGTGTATTAATCAACGTGTCTAACAGTTGGCGGAGCTCAAAGGACATATCGAGTTGATTAATTCGATTTTCCCTATGGACAGTGATTTCGCTTGCAACAACACAGAACTTGTTTTCGTTCCTATCATTTTGCGATAGCGCTCCAGACGGATCTGGAAAAGTTAAGCGTAAAAGGAATCAGTCAGATACGAAATCGAATGATTAAAGGATCTATTTCTTAGCGCAAACCGGTCTTCATTGACTTTGTGGAGATTGAAAGCATTTCGTGTCTCAAGAAAATTACAGCCTTATTGATACGAATATAACATTCATTGTAATGAACTAACTTCAATAGCATTTAATTATGTTAATTCATTCTTTTTATATCGTTCAGTTCACTAACGAATGCCTTTCATCGTCTCACATGTAACGGATTCAATGTGAGAAATGTTCCAAATAGCCGGAGTTACAAAGAAAGAGATTCGCGCTTGAAATTTGGTTCAAACTTTTGAAAGAGCATTTCTAAGAGGCGTGTTCTCTTAAACACGTTCTTGAAGCACGAGCAACGAATGGCACAAAAAGGAAACCGTATCGGGAAATACGAGCTGTATCGAGTCTTTGAAATTCATAGCGGGCCTACATCCTGCCTATCGACCGACGGCAAAAAACGCGACTGTATGTACCGTAAACATGGATGCAGACTGTGTGTAGATAGCGTTTGTTTTGAGACGACTTCCTTCAGGATCAGCTGTAGGTACTCAACCTTTAACCCACGACGGGTAGCCACTTTTCAATTAAGGACATGAAAAGCGAATATTGTTACATTTCATTGCTATCAGTAACGCTTTTGATTTTAAAAACACGATTTCTTGTAAACGATAAGGTTAGTGGCACAGTTACAGCTGAATTGTAAGAAACAAAGACGATGGAGTTTAGTGACAACAGAGACTGACAGAGACAGAGACAAACAGGAAACTGGCCAGTTAGATAATACGATGTAAACGGAAAATAACTTTTCAAATTTTTAACTCAAAAGTACATTAGGAAGGCACTTAAAGAAGATAGGTTGTAAACGATTCGCGCCGCGTATACATATTATTAATATCGGCAATTATTACATCAATAGAAATAACTTCGCAGATTTTTGCAAAAAATCGCAAATTTACCGCTTTGTCCTGTTTCTGTACGTATAGTTCGACAGATTTAGGATCTTGTTTGTCGTGTTCCACCTCTATGGACGACATTACTTCCCAACTCGACGCGGCCGTCGATACCATATATACATATAGATGGAGCATCTATACAATTGTAAATTGCACAACTCTCCTTATCACTCGTCAGTTGTATCCGCTCCACAAGTCACTGGCCGAGCCGCAATTATAGCGTTCGCGGTATTAGATCATAGATCTTCGTACTGTTCTGCTCTGTTTCCCGCAACGCAAGAAATGTACTTCATATGCACGTATGATTTATGCATGTGGACGTGTTTAGTGATTTATTGGTTGCTTGTCAATCGGAACTCAGTGCAGCGCATTGATTCATACGATCTACGAGAATTGATGCTGTCCGATATTTAATATATACGCGAAAGAAAAAATGGAATACTGTCGGTAAAAGTAATAAAGATAAAATTAAGCGAAACAGTTTGAATGTTGTATTGTAGAAATTGGCAACCTAATTTTTCGGACCGCTTAGCACATTGCTTAGTAAGTGGGTCATACAGCTCCGAGTACAATTAGCCGTTGGTCAGACATTTGAATGATCGGTCTTATTTCAAAATTAAACGTTCTAACGTTTATGTATAAGTTAGTAACAAGTAAATACATCAACATTAGTGCAGTAGCATTTGCTTATAGTCTCGAAACTTGAGTATCGATTATACAAATCACTTTATTACTCGCACTATCACGCCTATTTAGTAAAGGAGTAAGCAGAAACGATGGGTTTTCATCGGCAACGTTCCTGACAAACTTTTTTCGCCTCTTCTACCTTCATCAAAGTCATCATACAACTTCGTCTATTATTACTCTTGACCTTCTTTAAGTACGTCTCCAATTTGACTGAAGAACACACGCTTAGGTTTCGAGTCTAACATTCACATTTCCCTTCTATAACACTCAAGGATTCGATGCTATCCCCTAAAACGCCTGCAATTGACTTAACTGCTGAGGGCCCATGGTAAATCAATTTTTCTTTTTAAGTCACACATAATAATACCACCGAACTGTAAGGACCAAATAACACAAAATGCGCGCGTATAAATCACACACCAATCGTAATCGATCATGTGTTTCACATACATTCGATATTCGTTCGTTAATCACAGCTAATGTGCAATAAATAAACGTAAACGACGCTTACGTTTCTGTCAAACAGTCCCAAAAGTTTCCAGCGGGGAAGATTTACGCATTACGCTCACGTATTGCCAACGCCGGTGCAAGAAGATAGGTACCGGTAACCGAAGACCTCGTCTCAAACTCCAGTTAACGTCAGAACGGGGATCCATAAGCGTTGATAATTTTCTCCCACGAGCCGCCTACCGCGGTGGCTACGTTATCGACGATCTGGTATTACGATATGGTTATGTTCGGTGCATATCGAATGTCGGAAGTTAATTTACGTTTATCCCACGTCAGTACGCCGCACGAGGGTCGTCGCCTCGTCAAACCGTTCAACCGCCTACCGTTAATCACTTCGAATAAATAGTCCGACGTTGGATTTCGTAATACATCGTACAAATTGGTAAGTACTCGGATCCCTTTTCTTGCAGTCGCCTATGACTTCGCCCACGATGTTGTCAGCGACGGTGATTAATTTCGATCCGTTGTTGAACAGTGTGTTACTAATGTGAAAAACCTTTATGTCGATAGACTAATTTGAGCTTACATAGGCTAAATTGAGATCAAAGGTTTTATGCGAAGTTAGCCAAATGTATTGTTATTATTACTTTTAACGGCAATAATCTGGTTTGTGGTATTGTTATTGTGCTCTTATGGAAATACGTGAGTATGGTTTATCTATTTAAATGTAATAACATTCATTCACTTCCAATAATATCAAACAATACACCTCAATACGCTGCGTGTAAACCGTAAAAAATAAGAAAATAAGCGAAAACTAAATTGTTATAGGTGTATTGTGGTCGTAAAAAGCATGGCGCAGTCCGTTCGTATCAAATTTTAATGTAGATCAAACCAAAACGTTCCCACCGTTTCGCTTCGCCGCCCGTAAATGTAACATTTCAAACTTCCATAATTATTTCTCTCGTGAACCAATACAACAATTATAACATTCGTCACGATCTACACCGATTCCGGATCGTATAGCAAAAAAGTATTAGGAATGCTACTTAATTGAGTAGCCTCTTACTGATTCGACTCGCAATATGACGACAGAACAATCGAGACGCTCGCTGAAGTAACGGAGGAGTCACATTCTTGTTTATATTTGCGAGCGTTATTTATTAATCAAGCACCTACCTAAAAGGAGAATTTTTCCAATTCCATCCCTATGAATATTTTATATCTGTCCGGGCATCTGTTGAAACTCGAGTTGAATGAATTTTTATACGTCCGTGTACAATCGCCTCCATTTCCCTTAATATTAATACTTTTTCATATGAAATATTTTCCGTTCGCGTCCGGGGGCTCCGTTTATCGCTAAAAGCGAAATTTATTAAGTCTTTGTCAGTGTAACTGACGGATATTTTAACGGGGGAAAAACATTTCTCTTATTCAACTCTAACGTGACAGTATCACAGCCCTAATTGATCGAGTTCGTAAATATCAACATTTACATTGACATCGACAAATTTTCACTTCAACTTTTTCACACTCCAAAAACTGTACTGTAGGTACAAGAGTTTTATGTGACAACAAGCTGACCCGACTAACGTTCTGCCGTATAAATCGTGAACTATTTCTCTACAATATAATATATGTCATTATACATATAAACCTTCCTCTTGAATCACTTTATTTATTAAAACAAACCGCATCAGTTGCGTAAACAAACCAAATCAGTTGCGTAGTTTTAAAGATCTAAGTTTATTAGGGAAAACAGCGGAAAGCGACTTTGTTTTATATGTACTATGTAAAGATAATGCGATACGTATGAATAAAAATTGTTTGTGTTTTCAGCGGTTTTCGGTTCACGTCCGCGCACGTTCAGACACAGTTCAGCGGCGCAAAACGTTCGTCCCAAGATGTCGTACCCACATACATTGAGACATAACAATATAACAAAGAAACTATATCCCGTGCGAGACTGCGGTACAAATAGTCGGGCCCCATTCGAATTCACGTCAAGCCACCGTATTTGTAATTCAACACGGGGTCCCCGCGTGGCGTACGTATTGTTTCACCTACAATTGCTAAAGGGGAAGCTCTTTGTTCATAAAACATTTATTAGTAGCGATTCGTTAATGAGTACTGCTGCTGGCTTCTAAATTAGGCAAGTAGACCGACGCGACGCGGTAGCATGCGTTGGCCTTGAATTAAAAATGCAAGGAACAACCGCAATGTGATACAGATGTATGTGGTTTGACGTGATTTTACTGTGTACGGAACCTAATCTGAAGTGTGAGCGCTCTGATTATCTACTGTGACACTCACGACGAGGTAATGTTATTACTTTGTTTACTATCGTCCTCATAATAAAAAAATTCTGTTCATTTCTAATACATCAACGGAATGATGAAAACAACTCCATTAGTATATCGATATCTATCACCATGGTGGCCTATACTGTCGTTTGTGATATAAGTCATTGAGCAAAATCTTCATAAATCAGTCCAAAATATGACAGATTTTCTTACCAGCTCACATTTGATAAATCAGAAACTTTCATATAAATGTCAAACGGTGATTCGTTTTTTCACTTTCGTTTATCTTAAAAACGTAAAATGTTAAAAATACGTACCTTAACAAAAAAACAACCAAGTGAGAGTAGTTAAGTTTAAAATACATTTCTTAACTCACTTAAGATATACGTAACTGACTTACGTATATCTTTTAATGTCATTCGTATTCCCACTGAGAATAACCTAAAAAGCATGTTAGGGCAACTTTTTTAACTAATCGGATGACAAACGAAATTGATGGTGCATTAATAATAAGATAACGGAGAGGGACCAATATAGGAATGAGGGATAATTTTTAAAAGTTACATTTATATTTTTTCATTGAGGACAGCTTAAGCAAAAAATAACAATAAATCGTAAAATCAATTATTTTTCTAATTGAATCAACAATGATTTAATAAATCATTTATTTCAATGGTATTTATAAAATTATACATAAAATAACTTATTTTGTGAAGTTTGACATCCAATTCCAATTCTTATCCTCGCAGTGATACGAGACACTTTTCCTTGTAAAAACTCATGCATTATTATTTACTTGGTTACCGTAAATGTTTTCCCGTAACAAACGGCAGGCGTTAGCAAAAGGACGCAATAAATGTGAAATGTGAATTTATCCTGTATTATCCCGCGGCCTATTAATCACAATCAGCGAAGGAAACTATTATTGTCCACGATTTATCACTCCCTGTCGCATTTATAGGTAAATAATTTCTATCCTCACTATATTATCTACTTTACTACTAACGGAATTGGCTTGCGAGTACCAAGTAGGTAGAACAATTCATCGAATCTATGGAGGCACAGTGTTTGGTGTTACAACAGCAGAAAAGCCAAAATGAAATTTTAAAGCGAAACTGTATGAAATAAAATAATGCATTTTCGAACTTAAATATATAGAGAAACAGGTATTTATTTTACCTATATTGTTTCATTTTATATTCATCCGTACTCATAAAAAACAATCAAAATAATATTCGAGAGATAGTCACGTATTTTTATTATGACACAAAAACATATCAAATCGTTCACGGACTAATGAAAACGATGCTCCGGTATGAAAACGTACCTAAAGATTAATTTAATACACACCATAAAAAACGAATACCAAACTGAATTTATTACGAAACGGATTAATAATTATACTATGCCCAATAAATCTCTAAAAGTCCTCAAACTTTAATACACTCAGATTTAACACCACTAAATCCATGGAATAATCGTTAGCGACCGGAACTGGTTACAGTCGGTAAACCAATTTGGGGGGGAACTCTAATTCTGTGCAGCTAACCGCGCTTGAGATGACGAACGTCAACGTCCGAGGAGCTCCTCTTCATTAAGAGAAGGGGGCGTCTAGGTGCCGGGGCGTCGAGGATCGAGGGCTTTATGGGACAATTTGCATTTACACGAGCCCAAGCAGAGATTACGCCTGTCGAAATGAGCCTCACCTCCCTCGCGACAAGCAACCAAACAAGCTTTTGTTTATATTCCACTGAAATTTTTCACCCGTCATTTGCTTTGATGGCGATCCCATCGTGATTGTTTCTGCCAAAATGTTTTACGGGCGCTCAATTTACATTTGCACTGGTAAATTCGCGTTGCGATTAAGTGTTAACGGTCGTCTGCGGAATGACACTATCGTGCGGAATGTTAATGCGGTTAATATTTTTGGTTTTCTTCATTTCAATTCCATTGTTGTTGTTGTTGTCACTGTTTTTTTTTTATGTTATGAGATTAGTGAACGAGCTGACAGCAGTCACGATTGGCCGCTGTCGCCCATGGACATCTGCGACGGACCTCTAATAGGGCTGTAGGGATGGGAATGTTGGTGTGAATTCAGTTAATAGGTGTTAATAAGAATTAGTTGTTGAATATTCGTTACTTAGTAATAGGACTGCAAAATTAACTCTTTGTTAAAAACGCCTATATAACAATAATAATTGGGACAATTCCATACACGGCTATCTATTCCCAAGTTAAGCGATTCCATGTCTGTGTTATGATAACCGGTCAGCTGATAAACATTCGTATATAAACACTTATTACACCCAGGCATAGATCAAACTAATGTGCTCATCACACAAATGTCTATTCTGGGTGGGAATCGAATCCACGACCTTCGATTTAGCAGTCAAAGTCTCTAACCACTCTACCTCGAGGCCAAGTGTGTGTTACTTTAAGTTTCGGTAAAAGCAACATCTTATGACATCTATGTTATAAATATAAATTTATGAAATCGTTACAATAAAAATGAATGTCTACAATTAAGCGAGTCCCTTTATATTTACCTTTACCAACTTCATTACTTGCTTTTGTTTCATGTCAGCGTGTGGCACCTTTTATCATCCTCGTAAACGTTCATGCGAAACTGCTTACCTAAATATGTATAGCCGTCATTAGTACATATAGATCTTAACGCAAATGTCCTCAGTAAACGCAGTAAACACTATATTCCCATACCGTCACATTAAGAAGCCGCATAACGAAGATAAAGACGCCAGAGGAAACTTAATGCCCCTATAAACATGAACGCTAAATAACATCCCTTATTATTGTCCTTGTATTATAACGAAAACTTAGTCACGTTTTCTCTACAGGCGTTCTGTTATGTCGGGGTATAACGTTTTAGATTCCAGCCTCAGCAAGATTGAGTGGGTACATTGGATTGTTTTCGGTCAACATTCAGTACATTGGATTGTACTCGCTCAACATTGAGTACGTTGGATTGTATCGCACAACAAAAAATTTACCAATGGATCCACCTAAAATAATTGTCGCTCGCAGAGAAACAAAGCGGATGGTTATTAAACTGCATATACATATAAACGAATATGCCTTTCAGAAACCCGTTGACCCATTTACGGTTAGCCACCTTTGAATCGCTCGAAACCATGTATGTCGATGCACGAACATAATGTCCGTCCGGCCGGCGATGCCTCAATTTAGTACCCGCATGAACTTCGAGACCAGTACTTGGAACAACGGAGTGAGCTACGTACATGTCCCACTATCGCCTGACAACACGACTGCACTATAAACGAATTCAAGTACTTTCGGCCTACACTCTAACATTCAATTTTCCGTTTGATTCATCAACGCTATTGAACGTAGCAATTTAATGTGGCTTCTGAAGATGCGTGATATTATGGCCCTCACTGATGTTCCATGGAAAGATTGTCGTGTGTGGAAGCGCGGGCAAGTACGCAGCAGTCCATCGGTTGCATTGATAGTCAGACACTTCAACGTGGCGTCAAATCACAAGACCGACATAAACTGACACGCAACGTTAGAAGAGCTTAAATGCGGTGCGTGGCTGTCATGCCATCGGCCGAATAATATCTTTACTAATATTATAAAGAGGAAAGATTTGATTGTTTGTTTGTTTGTATTGAATAGGCTCCAAAACTACTGGACCGACTTCAAAAATTCTTTAACCATTAGAATCCTACATGATCCCTGATGAACATAAGCTATATTTAATATGAGAAAAAATAGGATACATTTTATCCCGAAATTCCCACGGGATCTAAAGCTCCGCGGGTAATACCGCGAGGCACAGC
>DWUN01000476.1:0-22474 GCA_018249975.1 Passova gellias
GCTATCTAACACTGAAAGAATTTTTCAAATCAGACTAATATTTCCTGAGATTAGCGCGTTCAAACAATCAAACAAACACTTCAGCTTTATATTATTAGTACAGATTGTGCCGCTCTAATGTATGCGAATAAAAACATTTTGGTTCTTCCTTTCTTCCTAAACTACTTTTCCGCTCCTATGCGTAAGCGCATTGTCTATTCATAGCGAGTAATCGAAAGCTCTGAAGGTCTATCAAGATCGTTGATTCGCGTCACAGCTTTGCATGAATTTTAACTTTACATTTAAATTTTGGCACGTTTGAACTCGGCACTGGTTATCGCGAGATAGTAATCGTTAATCCTTGTCGGTGAGTTCAAAGGGGTTTGAAAAGCATTCGTTAGATCTATCCGGTTTAATATTCTTAATTATAATTAGAAGAAATAATAACAACATGCTTATTACTGCTATATTTACCATAGAATACTTCATATTTACGATTTTCCACATAGTTTTTGACGCAAGTAGAGTTAAGGCACCTTTGGGCCAGTTCGAAGTATTAATTTCAATTGATGATTAATAAATAACAAGTTAAAAGTCAAAGCTCACTTTGACTTTCGTGGTTTTAGTTACGTTTTACCTCAAGATTCGATGTAGGCTATTTGTTGATAGAAAAAACATATCTCGATATATAAAATGAAATTTATTATCGTGTGTCTTATGTACCAACCAAATATATTCAAATGAAATTCGGCGCCGGCTGGCTCTTTGATATATCGCCAACGTTCTATCTCAATCCTGACCCCTATCTATCGGCATTAGGAGGTGATCCATTTCTGAGGATGTGAGCCAAAAGAAGGAATATAAAAAAAAATGTGACCCGTCACAGCGCCTGGCAGATGTGGAACACTGAATTAAAAAAAAAACGAAACAAAATTAAAACTATTTATTTAACATTAGATTTACTTAACCAGTCATTTTGACTGGACGTGCAATTTCATTTCAAAATTTCTATTACATACTTATATCATTTGATTTCAGAAGTAATGTTATTCTTTTTAAAGCTTAAGTGGAGACTACATTTATAAACTTAAGCTTCAATAAAAACTGGAAGGAAGTCTCAACAAGCATTCTGCTTATACACCGGTCATTTTGACTGGGTGTGAGTATACATAAAAAAATGGTAAATCTAGTGTTAATAAACATTTATTTTCATTCAATACAAAAAATCAATATTAATTTTAAGTTGCCACAACTGAAATATTATCATCTGTGACTTGTATATATACACTAGTATAGCGCGGGGAACAGTCGCCACGGCAAGCGTCACCACGCCAACAATCCGGTTTAAATGCGCCTATAGATGTTTCACATTAAAAATATATCAATAAAGAACAATTACATACAACTTGGCCATACTTAGATTGCTGTTTTAAAACAAAATCCCATCCGGTTACAGAGATTCTACAAACACCATTATCTTTCTGTACTGCGACCTATCAAGATATATGTACGGTTATATTTGATCTATCACAATACGCTAGGAATTTCGATGTTTTATTTTTATCTGTAACTTCTTGTCCATTGGCCAACGGTTTTACTTGCCAATGGATCACCGACCTTCAGGATTGTATTTTATCTGTCGGATCTTCCGAAAATCTTAAATGAGCAAAGGAATGTCGCAGAGTTTTGTATTAAAATGGAAATAACTATAGATATAAACGTAATATGAAGTAACTACATATTAAAAAATCACAAAGTTGTAGCTCTGCGTAAAAGCATTTTATCCCAGTTATAATTCGATTTGAAGGGTGGAAAATCCCCTAAAAAATTACTCAAGATTTGAATATTAAATATAAAAAATATATTATGTATGAAAAAATTATAATACGATAATAAAATTGTTGTTTAGGTATAGTTTATTATAATCAAACGCTTCTCTGATGTATTTTTTCTTGGGGAATATAAATTATTTGTTTCTGCGCCCCACAAATCTATTCAGTAATTTGTATTGACCCGGGACCGTATCTGGTTTGGACAGCCCTTCTGTAGCGCTGTCTGCGCCAGTTAAACGCCATTCAACTCGCGATAAGCACAGTTAATATTAATTTAACGTAACTCAAACGGCAACACTGTTAGTAACGTAGGAAGCTTAACATTTGGGTGAAACCAGCTGCATCTAAAATAATAATAATAATAATTCACTGTCCTCATGGTCGAGTGGTTAGAGACCCTGACTGCAAAACCGGAGGTCGTGGGATCGATTTCGATATTTGTTTATTCTAAGTCTGGTTGTAATAAAAATATCTATACAAGTATTATATCGTATGTATATGTATATTTATCAGCTGTTCGGTCACTATAACACAGGCATTCAATTGATTATTTTGATATCGGATAGCCGTGTATGGAATTGTCTCCAGTTATTAATAATAAGTATATAACATCAATGAGCTACGGTTAATGTAACTAACCGTATTACAAACAAATTAATTTTATTAAAGGACTAAAGTCTTTGATTATATTGAAAGAAAAGAGACATGTTATTTACTTTCTATTTCAAGGCAGCCTTCATATATTTTTATAGATTGATTAATTGTATCTGCTTGGGCCACGGTTTGTCCTGCTACAGAGGGAAGCCTGAAGGCCTCCATTGCTAATTGGTGGATACGGTTTAGACGCAAATGCGTCTGTTACAATGTTTTTAAACCGCCGCTAAGCCCTCCAACGAGATTTAAAGGAGGGGGCGACTGTTTAATGTGTCTTTTGATGTACCGAAATGAATGTGGAAATATGCCACTAGCGCTGATTATAGCGCGTTAATACAAACAGAATAAACAGAAAAATAAACAAAAACAGAAACGGAAACGGAAACAGAAACAGAAACAGAAACAGGAACAGGAACAGAAACAGAAACAGGAACAGGAACAGGAATAGGAACAGAAACAGAAACAGAGACAGAAACAGGAGCAGAAACAGAAACAAAAATTTCCTACACTACAAATCAAATCGTTTCTTAAGGAGTAAACTCCAAAAACGTTTCACATTGTCGTGTCGTTTCGTCCGTAAGAATGTTACCTTCATGCACACAAAGAAGTTTAACTTCAAAAATCTTAAAGCGATTTGCTGAAACGTGTAGGTTATGCACTTGCAGATTCGATTAAATTTTATCACAGACCTTTAAATCTAATAGACTCGAACGCAAGAGCGATATGTCACGTGCAGTCCAATCTGCGTATTCCATGTCTATTTTTTAAGAGCCGAGTTCTCGTTGAGTGAAAGTGAGTTTTCCTTTTTTAGCATCAGGGTCTACTGGTATACTGGTGTTTATCGATTAATTAGCAGGCTGTTTAATGTTTGCCAACTTCGTTTGCATATATTAAACTCGTAGATACTTGCTATGGCAGATGTTGACAAAGTGCATTTTTAGAGATTCACTGATTGATTGTAGGGATTCAATTATGTGGTTTAATTCAGGTTCCAAGACCATGGTAGTGCCTATACATGAGATTTGAGCGTGAATTTAAATTATTTAATTTACAAAAATTAATTTGATTGCATTATTTATTATACTTGTACTAGGCTATTTGTACTAGGCTACTTTTGTACTTACTTTTGTACTAGGCTACTTTTGGTAACAACTATAAAAATTATGAAGTTTTAATTTAGTTTTCAAATATAATAGGTGACTTAAGTCGTGAGCCAAGTTGATCCGTTATCACAATTTTCAAAAGGATTTTAAATTACTTATGCAGTTATTAGTGACTGCTGTATAATTATTTATTATATTACGTAACTTCTCAATTAATGTATTCATAATCATCGACAACATATATGACTTACGCTGTAATATAGCCCGATGATCATTGATATTTTATCGCCATAATAAACCTACTTGACAGTCATACACGATCGTTACAATATGACAAATGACCTGCTGAGTTCGACATGACCTCGCAGGGAAACGCCTATGACCAATCGCTCGCACTGCGCCCATCGGAATGACCGTCTGCTGCTGGCGTTCCTTGATGTGACAGATCGTTTGTTTACTGTGTACACGATAAGCTGCGTTCACACGAGACGTGTGTGCGGAACTTAACTATGGCTTTTGCGATCGACATGACAGATGTCATACCGTGTGCTGACATGCTTATTGCGGTGAGTTGAGTGTTGTAAAATGTTACACAAAGCAGAAGCTTTATTGGTATAAATATCGGTTTATCTTGTTTCTACTATTCAACCGGTGTTCGAAAGCCAGCTAGTGGCCAGATTTTATTCTTCACGAGTCACACGATAGACAAAATGCAATGATTGAAAGATAATTCAAAAATAGAGGCGTGCCCAAAAGTGCACGAAATACGTCAGAAGTCATAGCTTAGAGGCAGCCAAAAACAACGTCAAAGTAATAACAAAATATTTATTCACTGTATTAAAATCAACACAATGTTAACTTCATACATTCATCAGCGCAAAGCTGCCAGGTTACTCAGTATTGCATATTCATAATATCAATTTTTATTGTGTACGCATCGGTGCTTATTGAGACGTGATTCATTAGTCAATATACTGAATGCGTTTCAGAAGATGCAGACATATTAATATTGGGAACATACGTGATGTCTCACAAGCTTGTGGTTGTTATGACCTGGGCAACCTTCTTATGTTTTTTGTTTTGTATCCTATACTAGCTGACCCGGTAAACGTTGTTTTGACATATACTTAAATTATAACAGTATTTCTCTACTATATAATGCATTTTATTATACATATAAACCTTCCTTTCGACTCATTCTATTTATTAAAACCAACCGCAACAAAATCCGTCGCGTATTTTCGAAGATCTAAGCATATATAGGGACATACAGCGGAAATCGACTTTGTTTTATACTATTCGTATGGTAAAAATAAGATTACTGAGCTATGATGAGATTGCTCACTTGCTTAGAATTCCGCGTTACGCTCCGTAAGAATGGGGTTCGAATCCCCGGCACGTAACTATTAACTTGACGAAGTTATGTGCCTTCTCTTGATTAAATATTAATCGCTGAGGGCAAACGTGACGAGGATTCTTGCTCGGATGGTTTATTTATTGATTCTGTATGTAGAAAAAATAAATAGGAAACAAAGTTGTACTTAATGCTAATAGCATTCTCGATCAGTCCATCTTAGGATACGTATAAAGTGGGGAGAAAAAAGTTAAGAACAGAGAAGAGAAATATATATACATATTTATATATCTCTACATGTTTATGTATCTATATCTATATATCTGTATATATATATCTGTATATATATATCTGTATATATATATATATATATAGATAATAAAGTGAATTTTTTGTCTGTCTGTCTGTTGTCCGGGTTTAACATAAAAACTACTGCATGGATTTTGGTAAAAGTTTTTTTGTTATATAGCTATTAGTCCTCGCCAACATATAGGCTATAATTTATTTTGAAATAATACACTAAATGTTGCCCAAAGCCACTATTCCACGCGAATGAAGTCGCTTGCAAAAGCTACTTATACAATAATTTTAACAAAAAACAAAACAACAATCAAAAATCTCATGTTTATAAATTTTATCGTTAAGTGAGGTGGAAAAAAACTAAATTGTAATTGTTAATTATATATACATATTCGTATGTAGGTCAAAAACGGTAAAACACTGATCACACTCATAGCAGTATGAACTAAGATCCCTTTACTGTCCCAAATCAAGGGAATATTTAAAAAAAGGTATGAAAAGATACCCGTTTTTTTTTATTTTTGCCAATAAGAATATCAGATATATGTATATTTCGTTATTATTTATAATAAATTTTTGTACCATTAATTGTATAAGTATTTAGGAAGTTTATCTGGCTACAAAATGTTTTTCGATACCTCGCTGGTGTTTTTGCTCATCGTGTTTTTCTTATTTTTTTTCCTATAGCGTCAAAATAAGGATGATGTATTTCCATATGTAGATTCTAAGTATTCATGTGAAATACAAATTGAAGTTTTTACTTTAGCCCTGTTAGAGACACATTTTGATTAATTTTGACCGCGAGCTTTGCTACTGTCACAAAACATGCTTGTATTTGGGTAAAATATTCATGTAATTATCTATTGTTTGTTGTACTGATACTAAACTTCTCATTAGAATATTAATAATTTACATTAAAATTAGTAACCTTAAGAAATCAGCCAGTTACTATTACTTTATTTCTATTTTATTATACCCGTGGAAACTATGTGTATTATTGTAAAAGATTAAGAAAGTAGTAGCAAATAGTTTTTGTTGAAAATTAAAATTGTAAATATTTTAATTATGAATTGATTGTAGTTAGTTTTTTGTATTATACGCATACTGCATTCTAATATCGAACCTTTTATTTATTCGTTGCCGTGGTTACTCTATCTGATTATTTACATACTTGTCACTAATTTGAATGGTGAAATTGCAAAAGTGTAGTTTGTATTATGTGTGGTATATTAATGTGTATAACAGTATTTTATTTATTTAACCTATCTTTAACAATAAATCTCTCATCTATTTTGTGTGAAATAATTATAATAATGTGTTGAAAGAAAACGGCTGTTTAATTTAATTCATATTTTATTTATCGTTTATCACTTTTTGACACAGTCGTTTTTGAAAAATTCTTACAATAAATATTCTTTTTCAGACATGACTAAATTACAAAATATACATCAGACACTAATAATAAACTAACTAACTACATCTAATTTTATCACAGATGGAGGCAGTGATGCCATATTAAGTCACTCTAATAGTAATCGGCAAATATTTGCCCAACAAGCACAGCCTTACTAGGCCTAACATTTAAAATTGTATGCACAATACCAATTATTAATTCTTGGTACTATATTACAAAATATTTTTATTGCGTGTACCGCTCTTCTATATATTTACGAAATAGTCTGAGTCGATCGCTGAGAACATGTAGTTAGGCTATTCACTTGTTACTTAATCTATAATTGTTACAATGATTAAAAAAATATTTACAATACGTACGCTAACCGACTAGCCATCACAATTTACACAAAACAGTCACTTTTAGTACCATTACTAATATCACTGCACTATTTAAAAGTATTTGAGCACTTTCACACATGGACGGAGAGCGTACGTGGCGAAGCGCGAGCCGGCGCTTGATGCTGTGTATGAGAAGGGTGCGGAGGCAGCACCGGGTGTGCCCCGTGCACCGGTGGCGGCGGTAGCGCCCCCAAGTGGTTCCTGGGATGGTGATGTCGGTGCATGGGCACCGCTCCAGCTCCAGGACTCGGCACGCCTCGACACCTCTGCTTGTTAGGTACATCGGGTAATGCAAATTTAAGTTTCTCCCAAAACAATTTATCGCCCCAGTGCAGATATGTATTAGTTTTCAAGTACAGTCTTATATCTGGATCGAGATCTTTTTGAGGCACCTCACCCAATAACACTACTATTAATCTTCTTCGCCTATCTCTTAAAACTTGATGATGGGCCGATTTGAATTCAAAGTGACACCACTCAGATTTTATGAAATTTTCGCTAAGAACCATTATTGTCCGGCGTGACGACTCTACGGCTTGTATTATGTTGTCAGCAACGTAGCCACTGACCGGTAAATCACGGTAATGTAAACAGAGCTTGTACGATGGATCGCCACGCTCTAAAACGGGTGCCAGTTCTTCGGCGACCCATGCTTCGTCTTTTGAACTATAGCTCACAAAAGCGTCGAACATCTTTTCTCTGTCATCTCTATCAATGTCATTTGATTGATAGAATAATCGAACACCAAATTTCGAATGGAACCAGACTCTCATTTCTTGTCTAAATATAAAAACAACCATACCAATGAATAGGACTAATAGGAATGCGCCGAGGGTCGCAACTAGTAGTGGTATGTAATCCTGCACATCTTCGTTAGTGATAATAGTTTTTGTTGCTGTCAAATTGCCATTGATACTATTGTTTATACTGGGCATTCCTGTACATATGGTTCCGTTTTCTTCGACTATATTGAAACCGGAATTTGGATCACTGAACAAGCTCTCATCATACGTTATCATTTCCGTAGTGTTTCCCTTAGAATAAATACATTTTACGCTAGAAATATCTGTAATAGAGCTGACTCGTTTTGTCCATTCTCGAAACATTTCTGTGTATTCACAATCGCAAGACCATGGATTATATGACAGAGTAATTGAAGTTATAACAGGATTAATTTGCCACACTGATAAAGTTACGAGTCTATTGTGATGAAAATGTAATACTTTTAAACGTGCCATGTGATTGAACATTTCCTTGCCTATACTTTTGATTTTATTGTTATTTATGTAGAGCTCTCTTAAATTGTCCAAACCATCGAATTCTTGTCCTTCAATCACAGTGAGATTATTATAATCCAAGTGTAACACTTCCAGCTCTTTCAATCCATTGAATGTTCTGTTATGAATTGTTTCAATATTGGAAGCATTAAGATAAAGTATTTTCAGTTTCTTTCTTCCAATAAAAGCATGACTTGGCAGGGATTTTATATCATTTCCATCGAGATATAATTGTGATGCATCCATTGGTATTCTTTCTGGTAACATATTTACATATCCTGCACTAGAGCATTCTACTACATTTGCAGACCACGATTGATCGTGATAACAAGTACAGTTATTCGGGCAAGTCATTTCACAATCACATGCATCAAAATCACAGCAATGACAAAGTGCGAAACAGTGAAATTCGTATTTGCACAAAAATTGGTGGGGCGCCGCTTCTACTAATGGCACGTAAGAATTTCCACGATTATATAATAATTTGCAATATATACTGTCTAAATCCATCAATTTTGGTTGGGTTCGGGCTCTGTTACCAGTATTTATTTTTTGTAGCCACTCCATTGTGCAATCACATTCCAAAGGATTGCCGCCAATGAAGAATTCAGGCACTGACTTATCTTGTGGAACTGCGGATATTCTTAATGAGTTTGGATCTAAACTTGTTATTTTGTTTCCGTACAAATCTACTCTTGTTAAGTTTGGTTTTTTGAAAAATGTGTAAGATTGTACTTTGGAAATAAGGTTATCATTCAAGTATAACATCTCCACGGAGTTGGGTATTGCGCTTCCAGTTATTTCAGTTAATCGGTTTGAGCTTGCATCGAAAGTACTCAGTGATAGCTGCGATTCGATCTCGAAATAATTTCCAAGTTCGGCAATTCTATTGGCATGTATGTCTAGCCATTGCAACCCAGTCGGTATCATAGCATAGTCAAACCATTCTAAGCGATTATCTGAAATGTTCAACCACACCAAATTAGGTAACTTGGCGAAAAGTCCACCGATGTCAGTTAAATAATTCCCATCCAATCTAATGGCTTGTAGGTTAATATTGCCATCGAATGCGCCTGCTTCGATTTTATGTATTTTGTTTCTAGACAAGTTCAAAATTTTTAGTGAAGTCATCTTATCGAACACACCTTTACTAATGTTTCCTATATTGTTTTCAGTCAGTCTAAGTCCATACATTTGTTGCATTGTCATAAAAGACGCATTCTCTATGCTTACGATTAAATTTTCACCCAAGTCAAGAGTTTTTAACTGTGGAATTTCTTTCAATGCAATAGGTACTTCATCTAACCTATTCCCGTTAATATGTAAATCTTGTAGCGATGTGCAGTTGCGCAAAGAATGCGGATGAATCTTTGATATGCGATTGCTGTCGATTGATAACACTGATAATACAGGTAATCCCATAAATGCATAACTTTCGATATTTGTTAATCTATTATTTGACAAAATCAGGGTATGTAAATTGCTGAGCGAGCTAAATACATTTTCTGGAATATGTTCAATAAAATTATCTTGTATTTTTAAAATCTGTAGGTTGTGTAGGTCTCTAAATAATGCTATTTCCATTTTAGAAACTCTGTTGTGAGAGAAATCTAAAAACACAAGCCTCTTCAATCCTGAAAACGTAGAAGTATTTATCCAGTCCGACGTGAGTTCATTATGTGACAAGTCTAACACTAGAAGTTGAAATAGATCACTAAAAAGTCCTGGCGCAAGTACTGTGATTGTGTTATTGTTAAGATATATTTCTTTTAATTCTTTTGTGTCACTGAATAGCTCAGGAGGTAAACTAGTAAGTTGATTGTCAGAGAATCTTACAGTTGTAAGAGATATAAGACCTTCTAAAGCTCTGTCCGCTACAGAATTTAGCCCATTTCCTTGAACATATAATTTTTGCAGTCTCTTGAGTCCAGACATTAAGCCCGGCGGTAAGGTATCAATTAAATTTCTGGAAAGGTCTAATACTAACAGATTGTCTCCACATTTTTCAGTTGGATGTCGATGTGCAGTTGAAAATTGGAAATGACTAATATCTCTCATTCTATTATTTGTCATATTTAAATGGTCTAGATTTCTCAATGCGCACAAAGCTCCTTCAGGAAATATAAGCATATTGTTTTCACTAAGGTCGAGTCTTTCCAAATTTGGTACATCTCTAGAAAACGCAGTGGGTGTTATCTCTAGAGACATTGTAGACCAATCTGTATTATGTGTTCGTATTGTTAAATTTCTAAGTTCACGGAGGCCTGTAAGCGCGCCGTCGGTGAGGTTGCCGATTTTACAGTACTCTATGGTGAGCTCTCTTAACTCTATCAATTGACGAAAACTACCGGGAGCTAAGGAGCTTTGAAAAAACAACGCGTCACTACACTCAAGACGTAATCTCACTGTAAGATGGGGTTGTATAGCACTGAAGTTAGTATTTTCTAATTCGCTGTTTATAGTCCTTAATCTGCATTGCAATGCAACACCAGTATCTTCATCATCCCTGGTCCATCGGCATTCATCAGGCGCTTGATAGCGCGCTCCGGTTGTTGCTGACAATGAAGCACTCCAAGAAGGCAAAGCGGCGCTCAACACCAAAACAAAACTCATAAACCACATTGAACACATTTTGCTTTCTATTCACTTAACATCACTCTCAACGTATTACATAGTTTTATTTTGTATCCTTTCGCACCAAGAGAAGCATTGTTATGCTAAATAGTCCATTTCATTTATCCATCATGCGCGTGTACTTCACTAGTTGAACCGGCCACTCAACTCGTTTCCCGCGACAGTACTAATTGGACAAGATCGTGCGCCCGCAGCGATTCTGTCCAAAATATGTGACGCGCGCGCCCGCGCCGAGAACTAGGGTGGAACTGACTCGGAGTCGAACCTGCGCTGCGCTCGCGCACAAGGCCGCGCCGGTTCACGCGTTCCAACAGGTAAATCGACGCCCGGGGCTAAAACGTTCTAACAGCCTCGAACGCTGCTTTATGTTCAGCTCTACCCGTTTCAGAGTAGAGCTTGTCAGAAAAACACACTCTACGCACACAGACTCAAGCAGCATATAACACTATAGAGCGAAACCGCTTTTTGTGACGCCTGGACAGGCTTTTGTCGGGTATGTGAGAAAGAGACGGACAATAGTGCGGGGTGAGGTATAACGCGCGTGGTGGGGGATCATGCCAGCTGCCCAGGTAGTTCGCGGGCAGGCGCATTGCCGCAGTCGCTGCTTGTTAACACCACGTTTATAGAATAGCACAGAGGATCTCGGACGATTGTTGACATATGCATTATTACCATAGCTAATGCGATGGAATGGGTTTTCCGCCTATCGATCACATTCCTGACCTAAGTCTACTTTTTTTTCGTACTTAATAGCAATCTACTTGCGGTACAGCGTTCACATCGCAATTAATATGATTAATCAGAAAATGTATACTCGTATTTGAAAATGTCCTACTAATAATTATTCTAAGACAACTACACCCGTATAAAATTAAATTAAATTTAAGCATGAAATATGAAGAATATTCTAAATATTTGGATGTCACATGCTGGTACGAGTATTTAAATGGAAACTGTATTTTCTATACATAATTTATTTATTTTATGTGATCACAGGCGCTATAATGTTAACGACGCTAATGATATTCAGTCTTACGTTATGTTGTGTTCAAACATGGTTTGAATAAAGAATACAAATAATAAAACAAAATTATTCGTAGGCATCACACTTCTGGTCCATTTTTGTACTAATGGCGAAGTTGCTATCATAATTATTTTCATTCTTCTCTTGTGCGAATTTCGTTGAGAACGTTCCGTTGTTGCTTTGTTATTTTACTGAGCCTACGTTTAAATTTGTTAGTGAGGAAAAAATGTTTCTGGCTAACTTGATTAAATTGCACTTTCTTGGAATGCCCAGTCTAATCGACTTTTGTTTCGGTTTTGCAATCTTGATATAATTTCCCACAATTCTACCAGCAACCTATCATCAAATTAAACGTCTGCGCATTATGTGTTTTGCGAAGCCAACAATTTGCTCGACACCGTTTGATTTAACAAATTGTTGCCAGGTTCACCATTAGATAACGTTTCTTCTTGATTTATACCCTCACAAAAGTCAATTATTTTTTTTAGCACTACTATAGTGTTGCGAACTTTCAAACCCATCAACATAATAAATTTACCTTTGGACATCGTAACGCCTCAAGTTTTTCATTGTACCGAATGCACACGGTTCTATTGTAAGACTTCTTATTAATAGACGTCTATTCAAGTGATGTGCAAAAAAAAATTAAGAACGTGTCCAAACCAGATATTCCTCGCCACTCGGCTGTTTTACCTGAATTGGATCATGCGTTCCATCTGCTACTGCATTATATATTATTGCATTTGTCTAGTTAAATTTAGTATATAAAGGAATTGTGCAACTGTTTAGTTACTTTACAACTAATTGCTTGTTGGCCACAAACACTGTACGAGCCTACATGCCCTATTAGTCGTAAAGGCTCAAGCCCACTCATCCATAAATAAATACTTAATTTATTTAAATATTAATTTAAGCATCTAAGTTGTTAGTATTTTCTATTTATTTTATTCTCTTTTTTATAAAAATGCTTATAACGTTAATTTCAACGTTACCTAAAGTTTCTATTTAAGTCCAATAATGATAAAATTATTCCCTTCTCTCATATGTTATAAATGTTAATATTTTCAAATATCGATTTAAAATGAACCCGACACTTAATGTAGCGTAATAAATGGTCGTGATCATAATTTTATTTGGTGTCGGGATGATAGGAGGACGGTTGGCGAGTCCGTCGCGGCACTATTTATGCGAGGGGCTGCGGCCGCGATCCCGAGGCGCCTTCTATATCTCAATTGCAATAAATTATTTCCTTTGACACGCGAGAAGCGGAAAATTTGCAATCGCACCACCGGTCCGGGCCACAGTATTTGCATCCCTCCTGCTTTATGTAAACAGCGCAAATGGTTTTGTAATGGGAATCGCGTCCTTCGCGCCGTAACACCGGTTCGATATATTGCGCCGGGTCCCACGGGTCGTTTGTCCACATCGCGCCCCGAGACGCCGCACAAAAGATCAGCGGGTGATCCCTCCTTCGACTTTTTGTTGTAAGTGGAAAGGCGTACCGTGTCCTGCGTTATAAAAGAATAGATTGCCGGTAAATCATGGGTTATTGTACGGCTCTTTAATGTCGATCGGATGACTGTTATCTGTGGCTCGTTATAACAGAATGTCCGTATTCAATTTACGGTGCTACATGCCGACACGCAACTGTCTGGAGTGCACCACGGCGTGGGCTCGTGTGTGTGATGTGGGTCACTTGCTTTCATGATTCATTCAACTAAATGGCGTACAGATTTATTGTTTTGCACAGCATTATGAGTGTTTTCGCATCGTCAACGTATGATTTACGCTAACACCGGGTTCAACTTTAAACTGGTAATATTTTAGATAAATTGAATAAACTTTTTGGTATAACGCATACTTTGCTTAACATACAGCTTTGTATAATTGGATTTTTATCGGGGCGATAACATTACGGTTCTTACCCGCGAGCAGGTACAGGGAACAGGGAAATGGTAATCGATGGGTGGTTGATTTCCATTAGGTTATTAATTTTTATAATTTCGGTATTTAAACTTCGGCATCGGGCACGTCTGATACCGGCGCGACACTTATCTCGATGTCGGCGAACACGTATAATCCATTAAGTCGTCATTTCCACGCCGTTGATCATTCCTCAACCACGCGTCAAACCCGCCCCCGGCTCGACGCACTCCGTATTGTTCGCTACTGCTTTATCTCGCCTCCACCGTCGCGAGCTCCTCAATTAGCACTTTGGACATTCTCGACCCTAAAACAATGGCAATAACGACGACAATATGACGATTCAATATCCACTGAACCCTTATCCTGGACGCCTAATGAACTAGTTGGTTATCTAATCGCCTACACGGCCGACCTATTAATAATTTCCCACATAATTTTCTAATTAACATCCTGCCCGTAGCGAGGGCTTAACTTCGAACACTACTATAATTTAATAATGTTATCCTCGCCGTATGGGTAATGAGATAGCTCTTAATTTTACACTAAGTACATGCTCCCATACGAATTGTTAATTGAGATTTGTTTTTGTTTCAGGTAAATTATCATGGAATTTTCATCAAGTAAACGAAGAAAAACACAAAGTCCATACGTTTTGTTATATTTACGCAATACTGTTATTGCTTTCGGCTCTAGCTGCGAACCACTTAACGTTAATCGCATCTTTGAATTAGGTGAGTACTGAAGTTTAATGCGCTCTCTAAACATAAGAGGTTTGTTTTGCCGGCTTATTAACCCTGCAGGGGTTTGTAGAACGTAATGTGAAGAGATTAAATACGTGAATAGCGGCGGTATTAGTTGAAATTTGGCTTTCAGCACGTTTGATTTCATTTTGTTTTTGATAGCGTTGGTTGAACGATTGATTAAGTTACCTTACAAATATTGTATCATTCGTCGTAGTTTTGAGAACTATTCATAATCAACTTGGATTACGAATACTACTCGTAATAAACATTCTAGCCTTCTTCTAATTTTTATTAGGTAACTACAAGCAGAAAATGGCCACCACTTGCGGAATATCATTTTTAATAACTAATCTAAAAATATTCCCCATAAATTTACTGTATTTAAAAAACGAAAAATTAAAAAAATATGTTTCAAATAAAAAGTTATAAGGAATTCACACCACTTCGGTCTTTCTGGGCCACCCTGTACTAACTGAATTCACACTAAGAGTCTTCCTTGCTGTAGTCCCGTTTGAGGTTGGCTGTAGATGTCTATCGGTAGCAGTGGCTGCTTATGACTGCTGCTTACTTGTTTGCTACAGTCTACACATAAAATAATTTAATGGTCGACTAAATAAATATATTCATATTTCCTTTCAAGGTGGCTAATAGAAAAGGAGTCAGCAGATCTTTGCTTTCAGCAACTAAGAGATGGTTCACAACAGGAAAGTCAGGAACCACTATTGTCAATAATACTGTGATGTGAGTATTTAAAAGTCATATTATTTAAAATTATTCGCATTATAAAATCGAATCGTGACTAATTGACTGACCTAATAGTGATCTGAACACAGCTACAACCACAAAATCTAAACCTAGAATTTGTGCAGATAGTGTCTACATACAGCATAAGTAACGCTGAGCAAGTGGTCTTCTGAAAATTTAGATTCTCGCTCTTAGTTAATACAAAAAATGTACGCATTGTCTTTGGAAATTAAATTTCTGTGTGAGTTAATCGGCCTGCATAAGCTAATTTTAATGATAACAATAATAATAACTTCAATCAACGTGGACCATATTATGTATATCTAGTTAAACTTTAATAATTTCATAATTTCATTCATTTACAGATACTCTACTGATTGCCCTGAGTTACAACTACGCAGGTTGGGCGACCTTTGGTTTATATGTGGCCAATGGCAGAGAGCATTTGATGCTTATCATACTGCAAAGAGAGAATTTTATGCTGACAGTGCATGGCTGTGCTATGCTGGTGCTTTAGAAATGGCAGCCATTAGCGCATTTATGGCAGGAGAGGCAAACCGTAAAACTCACAGTTATATGGAAGAAAGCATAGTTACTTATCTGAACACTTGCAGGTATTTTCGCTTATTATTAACTACTAAATTTCTTTTAACTAAACCTTAGAAACAAGGTAAAATATTTCTAGCGTTCAGATATAAAATTGATGCTGCATCAACTAGTGACTAGTATTAATAGATACTATATTAATTTGTATTAATTGTTAATTTAAAATGATCATTAGATATTTATTCCATATTATAGTGGATGAATTGTATATTTCATACAAAATGAATAATGCATAATATGCAGATATCTTTATTTCAAAATGTAGAAAGAACACTATAATAGTGACGTGCTATATACATATATATATATATATATAATCTATATTACATATATATATATATATTATCTATATTACATATATATATATATATATATATATATATACTAACTGACCCGGCAAACGTTGTCCTGCCATTTCAATTATAACAGTATTTCTCTACGATATGTTATACACGTAAACCTTTCCTCTTCAATCACTCTATCTATTAAAAAAACCGCATCAAAATCCGTTGCGTAGTTTTAAAGATTTAAGGGAACAAGGGGACATAATGACAGACAAAGCGTCTTTGTTTTATACTATGTAATGAAGTTAAATTTTGAAGAAGAGACTTTGAATCTTCAAAAAAAAAACTAAAATCATCTATTTAAAATAATAAAAAAAGTTTTTTACCAAACAATATTAATAGAACACGACACATCGTAACACCCCTTATCCCTCGTATTATGTTCTCGAGAAGTGAAGTTGTTCTACTTGTGTGCTCCACTGCAAGAAGATTCTCCTCAACTGAAAGTAATTATATTTTTTAATTTAGTATATTTTATTCAGAGTAGGCTCAGTATGGAAGGAGCAGCGAATGTTGCGTGAAGCACATGAAGTATGAATGAATGGATATATTTACTGTAGACCGTTCGAACGTTTCTGGTACTGTAACATAACCCTAAACAAGTGGCATGTAGTACACAATTAACTTTTGTATCTCCAAGTTACAAAAACAAAAAAATAAATATGAATAAAAGTATAACACACGTGACTTTGCTACGTTGGTATTATAAACCAAAGTTGCCCTGCTTTTTAAAAAATGTTTCAATGCTTAAGCAAATGCATTACTATTATTTCATAATAAGGTATGCGCCAAATTCGCATGTCTCTTAATTCTAATCTCTAATATCCTTCTGAATGTACTCATTTTTTTACAGTTCCATACGAACATTATACATAACTTCGATTATACCTATCTATTTTAATGCTACGTATATTTTGATATTTTGTATAGCAATATCTAGAACCTTGCAAAAGGATAACATTCTTCCATTTAAAAGGTTCCATGCTCTAATGTAGATTTCCGCTGTCGTGGGCATTAACTTATCTTTGGAACGGCTGGACCGATCTTGACGGGACTTTCACTGGCAGATAGCTGATGTAATAAGGAGTTACTTAGGTTACTTTTATTTCAATTAAAAATCAAACGCGGATGAAATCGCGGGCATAGCTAGTCAATAATAAAATTAGCAGCTTTATTTATTTATTTATTTTTATTTAACAATTTAGTACACAGGAGATTTTACAGAAACAAACATATAAAATTTTGTACTTAGGTACTGCTTATCTTCTAAAGAGATCTTTTCAAGCAGATTATTATTATTATTATTATTGTGATTTTTTGCATGTTTACCTTTCATTCTTCTTATACGTCGTACCGTTATAGCGATACCATAGGAGACGCATTATTGGAGCACCCTGTGATCTATTAGTATTTAAACTGATATAAAGTAATTCTAAAGTAAATAGCGACGGTTACGTATTGACCAGTGTAAAATATCTAGTTTAGTTTATTATAAAATATATATATGTATATGTAGAGTTTTCCGAACATTTTGTACAGTAGCCGAAATATACTATAGCGCATTTTGTTTTTTTTTCCCTCCTTATTGCTTACGAAATGGAACTGGGACGCGATAAAACGAAACACAATTAATATAACGGCAACACCGGTACCGTGATATGGCAACCCGATTTTTTAAATTTCGACAGAGAACTATCGACTCGAGACAAAGTATGAGAATCACCTGATTGTGAAAATAGCATTGGTTTGTATTTTTAAAAAAAGATGCTTTTTAAGATTAACGCCACAGAAAGCGTAACATCCCGTCATGCTTTGCCTGCGTACGTTTTTTAAATATTGGAACTGTTCTTTTAAACGAATGTTCTTTTAACATTGGACCTGTTCTTTTAACAATGGAACTGTTATTTTAATCGAATGTTCTTTTAATTTTGGAACTGTTCCTTTAAACGAATGTTCTTTTAACATTGGACCTGTTCTTTTAACATTGGAACTGTTCTTTTAACATTGGAACTGTTCTTTTAAACGAATGTTCTTTTAACATTGGAACTGTTCTTTAACTCGAATGTTCTTTTAAACGAATGTATTTACCTAGCAACGTAGATGCACGGTGTTTGCGATGCATTCGCACGCGGTATTTAATACGGTTCGCATGCAGTGGAGTGATCTTTTTAACTACTTAGACTGCTTATAGCGCGAGGCGTGTTAATGCGATGCGGTTTGATGCATTTAACCGCCTCGTCTGCAAGCAGCCGAATATGAATTGTATAAACTAAAACTAAACCACGTTTGTATATGAAACACATCATTGCATAAAAAAAATGTAATGACAACAACGTAACATGATTTCATCAAAATCATTTTGAAATTTATACATAATTTAATGACAATGTTCTCAATACAATCATTTTATTGTTAGTTGAGATTATCGATAAACATTACTCAACACCAATGTTATAAGCGTGGTTCCATCAGTTTCATATAAATGAAGCCATCCACGGCTATATAAAGAACGGCATGTCTAAAAGGTCATCGCCCTTAGTTTCCAGATGGCCGATTATGTTAAAAATGGCGTCAGAAACCATGCAACAATCCAAGTTTCAAGGCACATTGGAGTATGATCGTGGATGGCTCAATATTTATATGTAACTGCATTTTCTTGTACACCATTACCATAACAAATCAGTAGATTTATCATTAATAAAAAAATTATACTCGAATTACATAACATATCACCGGACACTAAAAACTACACTTTTAAATGCCTCGCATAAAATCTCTGCGAGTAGGTATCCCATCCATCTATCAATAGTTGTATTTTTATTTGCTTTTTGGACAATATATTATTGATTATTGTTATTATTACTGTACTGTACTGTATTATTACTGTATTATTACTACTATAACACTTCGAAATACACATTGAAGTGGTTTTCTTTTGTTTCATTCGGGTTGTAGTGTGTAGTACCCATGAAAACATTAGTGATTCTAGATAACAATTATCATACTGTGTAGAGTAAGTTACGCCTTTTTTAGCTGTGTAGCTGTATCATTCGTAACATGATGTAACACGCCCACACTTAAGACCATGCAACCATTCACAACATGCCCACTGTTACGAATCTTGTAGCGCTTTCGATGTAGTCACTATAACGCTTTTCGCTCCCGCGGTCGTTGCGTTACAAGAGCGTACGCAACGATCGCGCGCGTGGGCGTGGCTTAATTTTACTTTCCGACGTACGAGCATAATTGTTGTTCTCTATTACAGTTTCAATTCGTGAACTCTTTTATGAGTCTGTTCTACATTGCGTTCTATCTGCAAGACATGGAGAAATTGAAAGAGGTAAATATTTTTTTTTTTTAAATGAAATTTGTCCATATGGAATATATAAGAAAGCTTTTTTATTAATGCCTATTTTGTCATTGATGTAAATGCAATTGTATTGTACGTTTTTAGCAACTAGCGGTACTCCTTATAACAAGACAGATTATCGGTAACCTCAAAGAGTCCGCTCTGCCGTACTTGATCGAGAATCTGAGACTGGCCAAGATTTGCGTGGACGTGTTCGGTGCTCTGAGTCCCAGCAAGAGTGAGTAATGTACAACAGACCACAATGGCATTCGTTTATACATTTTATTTGTTATACAATTCAGATATACATATTATGCAGTGCCGAAGATTGAGGGGCAGGGGGTCTTTGCTATTGCTATGCTATGCTTATTCAGGGCCCGGAGGTCTGGAAAGTGGTGACGTCACCAATATGTATTAATATTTCTGATCTTTTTCAAAATTTAGTAGGTTTTAATTTGAAGAAAATCCAATATTAAGTACCAATATTTACGTAAGCATAGACACGGGGCGGGGGTGTAGAGTTTTGCTGTCTTTCGCTGACAGGAGGGGGGTGAGTGGGGGGGGTAAAAATAAGTAATGATTTGATTTCATTAATTCGATTGACTTATTTGAAATACAATTTCACTTGTTTAAGTTTTTATTGACCGTTACGTTCGCTCCAGTGCCGACGTCGGCCCAGCTGACCGAGCTGTTCGACAAGAGGAGCACGTCGTCGGCGGGCGAGCCGCCCGAGATGCTCATCAACGGCAGCGCCGAGAAGGACGAGCGCCGCGACTCCGAGAACGCCGTGGGCCAGCGCGTCATCCACCAGGCCGAGCTGGAGTCGCAGTTGTTTAAGGTACAAGAAGTTATTACGTTTTGGATTGAATTACGTACAACTTTAAAAAAAGAACAGTTGGTTAGTCAATTTCATTGACTTGAAATAGAACAATATTTAAGTGTTACATATCATAATATCTTTGATGTCCAACAATTACAAGCAGGTATCTCTATCCCTTGAAGCAACAATTGTTGGTAAACCAAATAAATGAACAGCGTCTTATGCCTATAATTAATTTTCCATCATCAGCTACCTGTATTGACCGGTAGACATTTCTATAGGATACTTCTATTACCTACCACTAGACTCATAGAGAATGCTATGTTCCCTTATATATATATATATATATTATATATGTCTGTGTGTGTGCTCACAGTACGAGGGCACGTTCGCGGAGTACCTGGAGATGCTGACGCAGCTGGGCCACGTGGTGCTGTTCTCGTGCGCGTTCCCGCTGGCGGCGCTGTGTGCGCTCGCCAACAACGCGTGCGAGGTGCGCGCGGACGCGTTCAAGCTGTGCCACGTGGCGCAGCGGCCCTTCGGCGAGCGCGTCTCCAGCGTGGGCAGCTGGCAGGTACCCGCCATGCCGACATTATAGTAGTAGTATTACTAATTTGTTCGAACAATAAACGGTTTCACAAAGGACGATTGGAAATTCCAATAAAATTACGTGTTGATTTTCCAATTTCTGACTTTAAACATGACTCATTTATTTACAACCTTTTATACCCTCAAGGGCCGATATATCGGAAAATCGTCTATCATTGTTAAATTTTATGTTGAAACATAATATAAAACTGTTATAGCTAGAAAACTGCAACAGTATGGGCTCTTTCATTCATTTAAATCATTCAAATTTATGTATACAAATAAATATTGACAAATAACAATATGATGATTGACGTTCAATTCGGCCAGCACGCCATGGAGGCGATGGTGGCGGTGGCCGTGCTGGTGAACTGCGCACTCATCGGCCTGTCGGGGCCCGTGCACCGCCTGCTGCCAGACGCCACCTCGGCGCAGAGGATCCTCGTCATTGTCGCCCTGGAAGTAAGCATCCAGATTATATCTTTCTCTCAGCATGGCTCTCTCTCTCTCTTTCTCTCACTATGTCGCTCTCCCTCTCTCTCGACATCTCGATCGTGATAAAGTACAACATACTTGTAGTATTCACTTGTTTTTCTTGTACTCCAATGTTCTTGATGTAGAAACATATAATATTGAATCAATAATATACTGACCAGATATATATGTATTTGTTAGTTTCTCCAGCTATGTTAACTTTTAGAAATAATGCTTCACTTGTACCTTTGTCTAGAGAATTTAATACATTTGTTTGTTACATCAGCACGTGGTCCTGGGAATAGTGCTGGCGCTGCGCATCGCCATCCCCGAGATCCCGGCCTGGCTCGCCACCGAGATGGCCAAGGTGGAGTTTCAGCGCCGAGAGGCCATCAAGAACGCGCATGCGCCGCTGCTGGTGAGTTCTGCTCATTGGACGTTCGTGTTATCGTTTTGGGGATTTACGAAATCGAGTTATTATTATGTTAGGTACTAAATGCATGAATCATTCTTGTGTTGCACCACTAATAGCTCTAAAGTGATTAATTATTCCCACTGATTTTTCTCACACTTTACATAAAGCCATTAAATTCTATCGGAAATGAGGCAACCCGTGAGCTTATAAGCAAGTTATGTACTAATTTGGTATAACTTTACTGCAGTCGGACTGCACCAGCCTGGAGGACGTGCGCGCGTCGTCGCGCAGCACGCCGCGCTCGCCCGCGCCCACGCCCACGCCCGCGCCCACCCCCACGCCCACGCCCAGCTCGCCGCGCGCCGCCGACCGCGCGCCCGACCGCCGCCGCATCCACATCGGGAACATCCCCGAGATACCGCCCTTCAGGTGACCCGCTACAAACATTTATTGCACCACCAGTACAACTACATGCGACGTAAATATTCGCACAACTACACTACACTACATATAT